>DWPT01003009.1:0-15146 GCA_018251895.1 Agathymus mariae mariae | reverse complement strand
CACAATGACGTAATCACGCCGCTTGAGATAACCTAAGTCTGTACAAGGATACCAAGATATCTATAGAGACTAGATAACATTTTTTTTATTTATCAATCATTTCAACATAACAACGAACAAATTTGTATGGAATAGCATAAGGAAACCACACAGGTTTATATGACATGCTATAACTGCGTTTGCATCAGCGTACTTGTACATTATAGTTAAGGAAATGCTTAGCTTATGAATATAAATTGTCATTAAAAATTAGTTAATGCGGGGACGAGCCCGGCGGATCCCGCGATACCAACTTCCACGCCCTGCCATATTGCATGGCTGGCGTGGGTACCACTCTCTCAGAACTTGAGCATACTTTACATACGTGGAGAGGTTCAACAGTCATGAAGCATTTAAAATAAAGTTACTATTATTGATTAATCAATTAACGATTTTAGTCGTGAAAAAAAAGTTAACTTTGAAAAAAGTGGTTCATTAGTACATAATTTTTTTTTTCATAACAAAAGGCTGTAAAAGAGTAGATGTATCATTACATGGTCTCCAGTGATTACCTCGACGCGTACACATGGACAGTCAAAGTAAAGTGGCAAGAGCACCGCGTTGTCGGTAACAAGAAAGCAGTAAAATAATTTATTAATTGTTTTTACAGTAACACGTCAAAAAAGGACAAACTTGTTTAGCGTAGTTAGGCAGCTAAGAAATCACCTGTGAGTATCATTGCGATTATGCTGGCTGGTAACTACTAGTTGGGGCTGATCGTATTGAATTCAAGGATGAAAGGAGCCCTATAGATCCCATATAAATGTGATCGATTGGAAACAGAAGTTTCTATTTGGGTATAACCTAACGCAGGCTACTTATAAATTGCTGTATGTTATAATAGCTTACCTTGTTCTACAGTAAATCAACAATGATATTGAAGGTACTTCCTCATCGGTTATCAGTCCTATGACCGATGTGCGTTACGCATCGTTGTGAATCTTGACTTGTAACGAATAAATCTATCATAATTCACTCATAACTTCATCACTAACATAGGTAACCAGAGGCTTTGGTAAAAGTTTTTTTTGTGCATCAATAACTAAATATGATTTTATTAGTAAACATCTATTTATTAATAATATTGGTCGCATTTAATTGAGGTGATTAATCAAAATAAGTGTCAGTCAGGCGGACAATTGTTCTCAGGTGTAGAATAACTAACTGTTCATCAACTAAGCGTCCTACGGGATGCCATTTTGCCAGAGTGAGTGAGTTAATTCAATTTAAATTTAAAAAAGTAAAAAGAATCCGAATAAGTTAGGATAAAGTATGGCCAAGATATGAGAGAAACTTTATTGCTTTAATTTACACGTAGAACATCATGTGAAGGTTGTTCAGCAAAATATTAATAAATTCGGCTAATGATTTTGTTAAAACAACTCCTACTTATATCAACAAAACTTTGGTAAATTCTTTTGTTGAGTAATTTGCCATAAACGCTTTTATTTTATTAACTAATTTGATTATATATTCGAGTCCCACTCACAGCTTGACAGTCTGTCTACACAGAGCAGAATTTCTCCAGTCACCATACACTACGTCTCACATTCCTCATCTCATACCCGTCATTCTTCACGACGCTCCAATCAACTTCCATGCACTCACCGGTGTCTACACAATTGAACGTACAATATTATTTAAGTCTTGCAAATATCTACGTTCAACCTGTATGAATCATTATTTGATTATATCGATGCCTGCAAAAATTAGAAAAACTACTAGGTTTTAGAAAGGGGAAGTAAGGAGAAGAAAAAAAAAAAAAAAAAAAAAAAAAATTGTCGAGATTAGTACGCAGGCCTAAGTTACATATATATTTAGCCCTTTTAATAATCATTAAACTACGAGATGTCGTTAATAACTCCCTCTAAACTAACTTTTGTATATTCAGTGGTGAACAAATCATGCCAATATAGTTCTGTCAAAGAACATTTGACTTGAATGTTTTCCCCACAGCGAAGTGAATGGGCTGGCAACGTGTAGGTTGTGATACAGTAAAATTAGTTAAGTGCAGCAAGCAAAGAAGTAATACTTGGATCAAATGCACTTGGGTCACTTGCAATGCCGGAATATTGAAGTATAATACGAGAAATATATTTTGCTATGCTCGTTGCAATCCATCTAATTCTATCTGCCTTGGCTATGAAGTAAAAAACGAAATGAAAAAATATTTACTTAAATAACATATTAATATAAATTTAATTAAGTTGCATTTATTAATATTTCAAATCTATTATTGATGAACTAAAGCGCTAACAATTACAAATCGTGTTTTATAAACTAAAACACTTTAGTACGTCGCGTAGCAGGCGTGTAGCGGACTACGTTTACGCAAAAAAATTCATGTTTGTAGTATTATTACTTTTCACTTATATTTTATATTGATCAGCCTATAAAGACTAAAGCATTTTTATAAAGTATGTGAACAGCGGCAGTTTCAGAACAGACTTTCCTTTGGTTCAATAATTACAAGTGAAATTATTGTGCGACTTATTCAATAATTGATAGACTAGGGAACTGTTGTTTGTATTCATAATATGACGCTTGTAAATTGTGTTATGAATTTGTAGTGTCGTACCAGTACAAGGAGACATGACGAAACTTAGCAATGACAGCATATTGTAAATTATGCGTCATGGGCTTGTCTCAATAATGTCATTTCATATGTGATCGACCAAATATAAGATGGTCGGATCATAAGCTAGTAGCAAAACTTCATGTTTGTTTACGTGCTTTAACGGGTATTTTAAGCCCTATCACTATCATTAGGCAGTAGTTTCAACGCTCTGGCTGGTCACTAACTCCATCGCAGTCTCACACTCATTGATCGCAGGCATTTCGCTTCGTAAAAAGAGTCCGTCTCTTTCGTATTCGTAAACCGAATAACCGTTCTCCATTTATAATGCTTTTTGGGTTTTCCATAAATCTCTACGTTATTCTCGTCAATTCAATATTCCTTAAAAAATAACAGAACAGTCGACGACACAGGTAACGAAAATCCGTCTATGTGATAATTATTCGGCCTTAAGGGTGAGAGTTACATAATGTGTTTTTGGGGTTTTATGGCACTTATCGGGCTGATTTGTATTGTTTTCCGCGGAACTTTCGCAAACAATCTTCGTGACAAAGTCATGCCTAGTCTCAGTATACTTAAATTACGTATGATAATTATTTTAGTAAAAAACATACTTTTCCAATTTTAAAGACTGTCTTAATTGCGAAACTTTAAAATAAGCTTTCAATACCCTCATTCTATTCAACATAAATATATATTCTGTGTAAATCTTCTAGATCCCGCCCCTGTTATCTTCTAGATCCCCACGATAAGCTCACGGCTGATCTGGAATGCCTGTTGGCGGCCCAGAAAAAGCCTGAGGACTTAGATCCCACAGTAGGTGTCAGTCCATATGACGACACGAGTCCCCTACCGATGACACTTTCAGTGTCACTTCAACATGCGGATGCCCTCTTATGGGGTATTGCTAGCCCTCCCCCTTCCCAAGGGAGTAGTCGCCACCGGCGAATTTTTTAAGGTCGCATGGCCAAAAACAACCCTGGGTGGTGTTTAGGCCCCTAGTTTTATCGGGAGTCCCACATAACCAGAGCAGTCGGCTGCGCTGGTATGCATGAGCATTCACCACCCCCCTCCCGCACATCTCTGGAGGGTAGCTCTTTTTCCTTTGTCTGGGCGCAAAAAAAACCGTTATCTTCTAATTCGCAGGACATGTAATAGAAAAATTTATAATACTTTACCTAAATAAAATATATTATGTACCAGTTTTCCAGAGTTCCTTGAATGATGGTGAAAGTTGCGTCGATTCCTGTTGCACAACTTGTGAGCGCTACGTGCAGGAGTAACTAGGTTTATTTTACACTAGGAGTAAATAGGGTATAGATTGTACAGAAGTAATAATAAAAAAGAAAGAAGAATAGTCATTGTATAATATGTTGTCAATTGTTGATGGTCAAGGCAGCCGACCGTGTAAGCCGTAGTGTTGGATGAGGAATAAAAAAGCTGATTGTGAGAAAAGTGAGTGATGTAATTTTCTTTCATTATGGAGTTTCTTGTGTCACCTCTTCTTTGTACAATAGCACTAAGAAGTAGTGAAAGAGTCTATTTAATTAACCAAGTAGTAATAATTATTAATTGTTGTTAATAAGTAAAATCGTACTGCTCAAAACAAACAATTAAAGTTCAACTAAATACAAATACATATATTAAGCCTTTATTTTTAAGCGTTTTATCTTAGAAACTTTAAAAGAAGGAGGAACTGATGCATCTATTTAATAATACTCTCATTGGAGTTAAAGGTTGTCGTATTTATGTACTTCTATGATTTTAATATTTAATATTTAGGTCCTTCCATGCTTTGAATCTTGAAATATTGTCACGTTAAATGTCTTTTATAATTTGCTGTTACTTTTATCCAATTATTTTGTAATTCTTTGGTGTGATGAATGTTTTTTTAATTAAAGTTCTCAAGTATTTGGCTAATGACATAAATTATGTCATTATAGTTGCTTTTGTTTTTTATATGTAAGGTTTGGCCCTCTTTTGTAATAAGATTAATTAGGTCGATGAGAAATTCAAAATTCACTAAATAAGAACACGAAAAACGATTTTAGAAAAATCCTCAGTACAAAAGGGAAGCAGTTTGACCAGAAAGGGCAGTCTCTTGAAGTTTCTTAACCGTCTAACACCCTTGAGAAGTCTTGTAACGACAGTCGTTTGAAGTTTCTCACTCTCGACTCGGAGATCTCCGCGTGTTGAACGCCGGAGGATCCAAACGTTGCGTGCACCCTAACGCACCTCCAGCCAACGACGTCTTCGTGTGCTAAATACTGGAGACTCCGACCGTTTCGTGCACTCTAACGCAGGCTCCAGTGACCGATGTCTACGTGCGCTGAGGTCGGAAACTCCGATCGTCTCGTGCACCCTAACACACACTTTTTTCTTTAAAGCGTCCGCGCGCTGCGTGCCGGAGAACTGACAGGCCCAGCTATAGACCGATCGATATTACCGCGTGAATTTTACCTCTTTTACAATAGTATTGTAACCTATTTTATTGTATTCACCCACAATATTTTCATACAATCTATCTTGTAAATCCTATTTGTGTTAGTATTAACACTGCAAGGTAAAGAATATTAAATTTTACCGAAAATTATTTGTACAATTATTGGTTTTTTAATTGAATACATCTAAAACATCAATATATTGCATTAAAAATACGTGAAATGTAGGTAAAAGATTCAATGTAATAATATTATACATTTTGTGAAAAAGAAGAAATATCGTATATAGATAGTAAAGTAATTTACAGACGTACTTAGGTGTGAAACATATATCTGTGTTCAATTAAGCGTCTAATAACAGAACACACTTGTAGTAAAATTTATTCAGAAAGGAGAAACTTCATGTAATGCAAAAGAGTGTAAACCTTACATTGAATATACACTGTTTCTTTCAGAAAAATTCCTAAAGTTTTGCGATATATCTTATTTATATACTTATCTTTAACATCGCTAACAAAATAAAAAAGTCGTTACGAAGTACAGCATGAGGTTTTTAAAATTACAAGGCATGAAAAAAATACTTTCAACATTTTGCTATAAAACAACGATTTACATAATATAGCATCTGGTTTTATTAGGAGAGATTGTGAAGTTTAGATACAATCATTATATGTAGTAAGTACCTTTATCTTAAATTTTAGATGACTTGAAGGGCGTTCGTGTCACGAGTCTTAACTCTAGGCTAAGTAAGACTACTCTAGTGTAAAATGATTTCGGATTTAAAGTATTGCCAGTGAAATGAGCAAAATATATATTTAGTTTTAATATAATTAAATAAATTACAAATAAATATATAAATAAATCGGTATCATTCAACATCTTTTTCTTTTCAACTCAATCGTTCTTACAATATCACAGCCCAAAGTGAAATTAATAAAACCATATGCAGCCGATCGTTTCTCTTGCTTGTCGCATATTTATAAGGACAACAATCCTCTCGAAATTGGCATTCGTGTGTACGTTGACTTCTAACACAATTTGTGCTAAGCGGCCCGAGAAACTGGCGAACTCTTCAGCAAACTACAATTCAATTTGCGACAGCGGATGCTGTGGCCCATATCTTCGCGTAGTTCGCCACTATCGTTCAAGAATAACTAACTCGGTCCTGTGACGCAAACGACATTTAAGTAACTCCACGCAAATATTGGAGCATGTAGGTATATTGTTAGTGATCATGTTCTTTTGTCAGATGATATGTTGTTTTTAGTTTTAAAGAAAAATAGAATTGATTTCATTCACATTCCATTATTATTCATTATTTCTAGAGATTGTGTCGAACAGAAATAATATTTATTCAAAAATCCCTCTCGCCACGCTACGGATGCGATGAAGGAGCAAATTGACGAATGAATGAACAGACAGATTGTGCGTTTGGTGAACACATATAATTAAAATTGATTGAAGAATCTCAATCGCTTAATACAATTGCATAATTGATATTTAAATTTTGTAAATTGTGTCCATTATAGTATTTGTCTAGCAGCAAGTTGATAGCCAAACGAGGAATAACAAGAAATACGAAGACCATGACCATATGAGGACCATGTTTTGTAGAGCAACGCACAGTGAAATCATTTGTCTCTAGCTCGATACGTCAATGGACTAGAAAGACGCACACGTAACGCAATTACCGTCGTAGCGTGCTCGTGACGTGGAGTGCTGGCCCCGTCTGGTAATTAAGTCTCTGTTCAGTGACCGCCTGCCACCACCTGATTTGAGCTTTTAGTACTATTTTTTTTTTTAGTTTTATACAATCAATTTCTTGAACAGTTTCGTGTTTGGAAAATATGCTCAAAGGATTACGGAAGTAATTAATAAGTATTATTTTAATGTTGTATCAAAATATTCGTATTTTTTTTATTCATGAATACCAAGTCATACCTTTAACGATATAAACAACACCAGCTTGTTATTTACAAATTGAACATAAAACAGGTAGACAAGTTATGAGGAAAGTTTATGTATGAGCATAATTTGTAAAGAGATACAAACAACTAAATAGCTCTTAGAGTGGCTTCGTGCTCCGAGTAAACGGTGACCAAAAATGAAAGTTTGGCTAAAGACCGCCAGCCTCCGTACTTTATAGTGCACGAGCATAATGGAAACTTAAAAATTTATTTACAAGTGAAAAACTTTAAACAGTAAATCATTTCTGCGTATTAGATCTCTGAGAGGGTAGACAGGATAAACAGTGTGTTGTTGTTGTTAAGATATCTTATTTATAGTGTGATTACATTTCATTAAAAAAAAATTTAAAGTAATTAATACGTTTAGGTTTTTGGTCCATAAAGAGCTATTATTTTAAAATGAGGAAACCAATACATTCGGTATTTTCGGATGTTAGAGTTTCTCTTCATTGTCATTGTAAAATCGTATAAGTATAAAAAAAACTATTAAAATATACACAGAACTTTTCTTTTATCGTACATTACAATAAATGTAAATCACTATGGCACAATAGCGAAGATGCTGGCAGCATTTCTTTACTGTATAATAGTACTTATACGCTGATGAGCACCTTTCGGGTCACATGTTTTATCTTTCAGGTTTTTTGTTATCTATCTGAAAAGATAATGAGCGGCGCGGCTCCGCGGGCCGAGTCTCGACCACGACATCTTTAAAATATATGTTGATCTGAGACTCTCGTACTTTTGATATTATTATTACTATTATCATTAATACTTCATAATTTATATGAAAAATCGGATCGACGTGTGTATATATGTAAAAGTGGGGAAAACCATTTGGTGACAATATTATTACATAGCAGAGTTACGTGAATCGTCACGAAATTAATTATTATATGTAGGAATAAGCAAGCGAACATCCGTGTGATGATAGAATTATTTAAGGCATCCCAATGAGGCGGTTTGTAAAATGTTTACGATAACAACCTCAAATACGTCTCGTGCCATAACTACTCTTATGTATAAATATGTGGGCTTATACCTAAAACACAATAACACATATATACTCTTTTCCTACATAAGCGGCTTGATCAAACGTTGTTCCAGATATTTACTTCAATTCATTAGCTTGTAATTCAATTCATAAACTTGTAACTTTGATCTAGAAGCGTTCCATTGTACTATACGAATTTCTTTCCTGATGTGGAGCATACTCCTTCACCCTGCTTCAGTGCGCTTTAATAAAGGTCAACGAAAGTACCCTACGGCGCTTATTGATTACTCGATTGAGGTTTCTAAAATATTTTCTTCGCTACTCAGTTTTATAGTTATCATTCTGATGTAACATTAAATACAAAGTACAAACATTTTCACAGGCATGCAGGAATAATCAACTCATTTTTTTTTTAATTTTTATTGAAATTTGTATTAATTTAAAAATGTTAACTGTGTTTATTGAAAATCATGTACCAGTTTAAAAAACTCATGTAGGTTTACTGATAATAAACTGTAATGAGGCCAATCTGTGTATGCAAATCTACATATATAAAAGGAAATTAATTTTATATTTTGCAATGTATTTTGTAACATTGTTAATAATACAATTTGCTAACACAAAAAATTGGTTTTGTACGATTATACAAAAATCATGATGAAATTCCAAATTTACAATCTAATACTGTGACATACACCAGCATGTTCTATGTTCTAATTTCCGGAGGCGGGTGATATAATAAGGGTTTAAAAATAGTACATTCAATTTATGCTCGATGTTTTCGACGACGGCAATTTTGAGTTTAACATAAAAAATCGGAAGCTGAACTTTGGGTACTTGTATTAGGAGACTAAAAATGGTTTTAAAAATTTGTTGTTCTTCTTTGCAACATTACCGAAAAGTAGAACAGTAATCAGTTCGAGGTGTTCTCTTTTAACAAATACATTGATATTGACAGAGAATCTTTTTAGTTGCCGTATCTGTTGTGATCGTACAGGAAAGTGAATATTGAAATGCCATAATTATTAACTGTTAGGTATTTGAAAATACAGTTTTTTTAGAAACTGATGAATCAAGACAGATTGTCATGTCTATTTAAAGTAGTTTTATATAACAACTTTTTTTAGATCAACTTATCTGAGTTAATCCACTGAATAATGAATTAATACACTTCTTACGCTATGTGACATGAAAAATTTGTAAGGGTAACGGTCCAGCCAAGAAAGTAATGTTCCGAAGAAAATTTGAAGGAGAAATTTGTATTTTTTATTAATTATTTCATTATTGTTACTTATTTAATAAGTATGTCAAATAGGTTGGATGTGTAACTACCACCTGCAAGTAGAACAAAAAACTTTTCAAACAAATTACTGTACGATTTAAATATTTATCGTAATAATATGCCAGCACGTCTTGTTCGGTTAGTCCTCGCCTCTGCTTGGCGGGGAACCAGTGGTAGGGACCATGGTTTTGAAAATGATGTTAGAGGGTGCCACGACACTAACGTGGTAAAGTGACTAACATATTTGTTTATGAACTATTAACCGGTAGACCGCTAACTATATTTTAGATAAGGCATTAAGAGCACACTATGGCCACTCTATATATGTGACAGCGAGTAGTAGGCAAGTTTCAACAGTTTTTTTAACCTAATGCAATCAATTGATATGATTCCAATTCACAGATTTACCAATTCATCTTTAAATAAATTGATGCGGTCAATTTGTAATCTAATTAATAAATAAGTGGATAACATTTATTTCGGGTTGTCTGGGTAAACATAAAAATATTTCTATGTATAATATAGTGGACGATTTGTACATGTTTTTAGTACATTTATTTAACTTGAGATAAAACAGCATATCACTATTATTAAGCAGCATTAGAACCATTTTCAATTCCAATTACGTTCTTGAAAGTCACGATGGAAGTGCGCTCCGGAATCGATTGGCGAATGGCATTTCTGGCATTCTAGACAACGGGTATTTAAACCTAGCGTCAGCCGCGCCCCAACGTAACAGCAGGTCACAGTGACTCAACGATTTAAATACACCATGAATATATGCGATATACCCTGTTCTTTCGTTTATCGTTCGACAGGAAAATGGGTAAGGTAACTAGATAAAGAACACATAAAAAAAACTTAGTCCTACTACGAAAGAAACGTTATTTGTCGACTTTAATATTAGTGTCAAGATTTATTACACATACGCATTAATGAAATTTAGTGAACATTTTTATACCAAAGCCATTCTTCTTGGGATTCCTGTAAAGTTTACAATACTAATACCGAGAGCAAAGTTGCAAATCATTGCAAGTCCCTTAAGTTGTATCACCCGTGGTAAAATCCAGGGAACTCTTGCTATACTTAGACTATCTTTCAAGTCGTTGTTAGAAAAATGTTTTTGGTGCAAACCTATTAATCTTAAGAAGCCTACCTGAACCTAAGAACCTGTCGCTGACGGTTCGGGTGTTGTAGAGGCTAATTACTATCAGGAAGCCTACCAGCTCTTTTATCAGATCGACATCATTATATACATGATATATTTCTTATGTTCATTCTGAATAATATATCTTCGAAATGGCAAAGATTTTTTAATAGGTAACGCGGCTCCGGAGATTACGCATACACAAAAACTCACAAATTCTTTAAAATATCAGTATAAATTATTGTTCGAGCGTTAAAAATTAAGCTTTAATACACGGCAACTGTGATTACAGATTAATCACCGCAACACATTTGCATTTCCCTCGCGTTAGTTCTGTGGGCTATGACCACACAACTACGTGACGGTTTAAAAAACCGATGTGAGTGTGCGTGTGTGTATATTGGCACCACTGTCGAGGCATCCCAAAGCGGCATGGTGGAATGCGCGATTGCAGCCGCCTAATGCACTGAGTAAAAGAAGTAAAAAAAGCAAGCTAAGTGTGTTGTGACATTTGTATTTAACGGTTAAAGTACTTGAACATGTACTCGTCCAAGTCGGCTAGGGTCATATTTTAGCGGAAACTTGAACAGTGTTTAAACCCACTTCAACTTACGTTTCTGAGCTGTATTGAAAAGTGAGAAATATCCTTGAAAAAGATGTAGATGTTGAAATTTGAATAACAGATGGGAGCTAGCAACGGTCAAACGACGGTTCCAGAATATAAATGAAAGACCTCAAAGTGATCTTCTTTGGATTTGACTACAAAGATAATTTGCGTGAGTCTGCCATAGTTAATTTGGCTTTGGAAAACTAGGTTACTTCTTGTAAAATTTTGCCTTTATTGAATTATTTTGAGTTCCTGACGTTCCACTATAATATTATTCATAACCATTAATGGCATTCGTTATTTAATAGGATGTGACTATTTCAAAATATAATTTATTTTATTTTATTTTCCTTATCAGTGTTTTAATACTTTTTCTGAGCATTTGTATAAATTCTAATAAGGCTTAATCAAGTTGGACGTCAAACAAAAACGACTAATGTTTTATTCAAAGATTTTTGAAACTCCTAATTTCTAGCCTCGATTATCATGAGCGTATTATTATATGTTGTTTTGTGAAGTAGTCTGCGGCCAATACTGAATTGCTAAGCCGTCGTTCGACTTAATTAATATAAAATACAAATGAAAACAGAAATTAAGAATTGGATTAATTGTAGTTTTATCTACTTAAGCATTCAAATAACAAAAATTCTTATTTCTAATTATGCGAATTGTTCTACTACCCAATAGAATACGGAATCAGCCAAGGGCGGCATTTTAGCTAATTAAGTATTTGAAATGGAGTTTGTTACTATCTAAATAGTATTTTCTTTGTGGTTCTTTGCTTAAAACATTGTTGAAATTAATCAATTTATTACAGTTAAATTTAGACTTTATTATAACCTAGGAATTGTTTATAATATCGCTAAATATAGTATGATAATATCTTTCTATATTTTCATATCGAAATGTATTATAAGTCCCACTATCGAAAGTGATAAGAAGACATGAAGAAGTGAAGATAGAAGTACTGTTTATTTATAGTTTTATTTTCCATGCATGAAAGCATCTCATGGCCGTGAGCAGGTCATATGTCAGGCTGTGCTCAATATGGAATATGGGTTAAAATGGTTTCTTGGTGAGTAATAATGTATATGCGAACCAAATTTTTAAACTACTTAATTCATTGTACTAACATGTGACTAATTGATTCCCTAAGTCGGTAATATCGTATCAGTTTTTGTTAATCGTACCATGTTTCTTAATATTAAATACATATTACTAATAATCGGTTAACATATTATATACGTAATTAATAAGAAAAACACGACTGATTTTGGTTCAAAAGCAATTATTTGAATTGAATAAATCTGCAAAGTAAAATGAACAGTCTTATCAAACAAAGTCGTGTATCGTGTAGTATCGTGGCAATGCATAAACATTTATTGAAACACTCGATAAGCTTAGGGTGATTGATATATGGAGCAACGAAGTATATTCAAAAAATCTTCAAAGACCTAAACTGCTAGTAGATAAATAAATATTCAAAGCTGTTGTATCACACTCACATAAACCGAGAAATACATATTAAACTCGTTAGTGCTTTATATGTATACTATAGTACCCCAACTTAATATTCGCTTGTAGAGATTTACAAATACAAACGCCAATCTCCTAGGTTGTGACATAATATGAGCTCAATACTAAAATAAATTGATTCTTAACATATGACATAATAATATTATACGAGTGTATAAGAGTATTGAAACATTTGATCAATAATTGATGATAGTTTACTTAAATTCTTCTCAAAATCATACACAATGTTAACTGCGAGTTTATTTATTACTCATTATATATAATTTAGAATTACATTACCATACCTAGATTAATTACCTTCATGAATTAATATATTGAGCGCAGAGTCAAAAAACATTTTGTCTAATTTTAATATACCTATATAACCTTACATTTTTATCGATTTACCGAACTCTAAAGGAGGTTTTCAATATTCTGTAAGCTATACTTTCGATTACACGATTTGAACATTAATGCGTGCGAACGAACATATGATATTGAAAGAATGTCTTCATATGTCATTAACATAGTGAAAATAGCCGCAAGTCATGTAATTTTTTGCTGTGAAACTGAGTTTTATATTCATATATTACTTGCATTGAATTCGTCCAGAAAAGTACTACTTATGTATTTTTACGTTTCAATAGTAATCTGTAATAACTAAAGAGCTTGAAAATTTTCTAGTCATACATAAGCAGTAAAATTGATTAATTTTTGCTTTAAATTCCGGCCTTGAATAGATGGTTATTATTATTTTTAATTTGTCTTTTAAGCCAAAAAAATCAAGTATAACTTTGTTAAAAAGTTAAGTTACTTTTTATAAATGGTAAAAATTTTAAATTATCTTAAAATTTATGTACTTAATCAACATATTACCACTTGATTTATATAATTGAAGATATAATTCAGCCGCTTTCTTTTTGATGTTACCCAAAATTAATAACTTCCTTATACATCTGCACAAGAATTGCGCTAGTGACATGTAACATGTACAAAATTATTGTATCACTAAAACTAAAAGAATTATCGTCTCTCGCCGAGAATCGATCCCGAGATGCTTCGCTCTGTAGGCAGGGCCAATACTAACTGAGATATCGGGTTCAAGCTACAATTGAACATTGTAAATTTTATTTCACTTTCAAGAACTGGATTAAAAAAATAATCCCCATAACACAATTTCGTATAGGACAAAAGATAATTAACGTATTTGGTTTTAGAAAATAACGTAGTTTACGACCTATCGTAATCGTGCTAAAGGTTATAAAGACCCTGGCTGATTGGTATTGAGTAATTGTACCCCAATTTCCCCTCGTTTAATCACGTAGATCAAGGATTCCCAAACTATTTGGTCAAGAGACCCCTTTTCCAAAATAAACTAATACCGAGACCTCCATAGCCAAATTACTTTAAAACGAATGTATCTAGTTTTTTTCTAGTGATACAAAATGCTTACCAATTTAAATATTTTGCGATTGGATAAGACAGTAAACTTAACATCATTTTACCATCGAAATTAAAAAAAAAAAATAGCCATAAAATTCAATAATAATACAAATTACATAAAAACATTTAAGCAGGTAATTTAAAAAAAACATTAAAATGGCAGTGTAAAGATAAACAAATAAAAAAATCAGTGTGCAGGACGAACGTGTTGACTTTCTACCAATTTAAATTAATCCGGATTTAATTAGTTATTATCCATTGAGGGAATTGTAAATTTAAGATATCTTTAATTTAATTTAATCCTCAAACCTCTTAGTGAAATGCTTTTATAATACGTCCAACTATGATGAGTCATATATGATAAAATAACATTGGCTTGAAGCATTTCTGGTAATTTTGACAAATGTGGTAACTGTGAATATTCTTTAATACTTAAATGTTGTTTATAAAGGAAGAGTTTACCCACAAAGGGCGATGTTACTGATTTTGTTTTAATCAAGTTGAGTTCGTCACCCTGTAGCTGCAAATCATCTTTGTTCAACATACCAAAGGTATTTCTTTTCCAATTGTTTAGATTTTCTTTCAAATTCGGTTCTTTTTCTGAAGAAACTCCAACAGAGATTCAAAATTAGTTAAAAATCTTGTAATGTAAAAGCCTCTTGATAGCCAGCGAGTTAAGACATTGTCGTTTTCCTCACACAGCTGCGCAAATCACCGAGAGTTTAAAGAATTGCTTCGAATCCAGTTTACAGCATTTATAACATATTGTAAAGACTGATGCAATTTAGTACTTAGATTTTTTTACTAAATGCTGTCTGTGAATCATGATGTGAATGATCACTACCTCAGGCAATTGTTTCTTAAGTGAGCCTTAAAACCATGATGATGATCAACCAAAGATGGTGCACCATCAATCGCAACAGAAAGAATCTCCTTCCATGGAATAGCTTTGTCGGTAAAATAACGTTCCATATTCTGAAAAATCGTTTTCCTCTGGCAATTAACCTTTAAATATGTAGCAAAAAGTAGTTCTTGGCACATAAATTTTCATCTTTAATTTATCGAACGTATCCTAACTATAAAGCTTCCTAACTACAATCATTGCCATTGATTGGTAATGGAGATTCGTCCAACTG
>DWPT01003008.1:0-15147 GCA_018251895.1 Agathymus mariae mariae | reverse complement strand
TGCTGCTCTGTGGTTCTGAATCCCTTTCATCGTGGAATGAGATTGGCGCAGCAGTTAGAGTTGCCTATAATACAAATAAAATTCCAACCCATAATGTTTAATTGGTTTGTTTCCTCTAACAATGAAAGACGCTACGCTGGCCAAGTGCGGATTCGCAAACTTAGCACACATTTAAGAACAGAAAAAACTCAGGTAGGTTTCAAGTGATATAATTTGTAATACAAAATTAATAAAAAAAATTACAGGTGCAGGATTGCAACTCGAGTGTCCCGCGCAGGAGAATGACTTTGAAACGAATACGCTATCACTACTTTCACAACAGCACAAAATTGTTTTTAATTACAAGTGCTTTCATCTATAGTGTGCATGTACCGTTAAAGCTGAATTATGTAAAAACAGCGCTAAAAATATGTTTAAATGTCAAGTATAGTAAACTCAAATCTTGTAGTAAACTAGTTTACTATATTGCATGTAATTTAAATTTATATTTTAATATAAATTTCAATGCAAAATAAACCTTTTTTGTAATAACCGTAAACTACTCGCCAATGATTAAAGATTACTTCGTTAATTAAATTAATTCTCCTTAACAAATACCTAAAATATACAAATTGAATGTATCGAAATTGTGAAACTTTGAATTCAAACATAAATTGACTATAATTCTTTTCGAGTTTACTGCACCTCTATAAACTGTTATTTAGTATGGTCCTCATATCAAAATTATTCAAATGAGTGAATTAAGTTAGTCGGAATATGTATATTTTCAATTACGATGCAGAAATACTTTTATTACATGTATGTTGTTTGTTTTTCAACTGACGTTCAAATTCCAACGGCTATTATAACCTGTTAAACAATGAAGTCACGAGGAACCTTCGTCATCTTGAATTTAAATTATGGGCGTATGCAATCCGTTAGTTAGCTGGGTCGCGGCACCTCCGACCTGTTCACCAACCAAAAAGACCCGAGTCCCGATCGCCGCGTGCCACTGACGTTTGCTAGAGTTGCGTCAAATACGCCACTCTCATTCTGTTACTAGAATCTAATATTTTTAAGCTGATGGCCCTTCAAATAAATAAAAAATTCGTTCTTATTTGTGAACTCTTAACTAAGGTCATTTTGCACGACTTCTAAAATGGTGGACAAAAAAAATTGCCATATAAACTCTTTTGGTCATTTCTACTTATATTATAAAGTGAGATTGTAAGCTTGTGTCTATGCAGGGGGGAGGGGGGATCTCTGGAACGACGTCATCTATTTAAAAATCGATTTTACCATTCGAAAGGTACATTATTCCGAATTAATATAGGTCTATATCTTTATATTTTTTTTTGTGTGCGCGTGTATGTCATTGAACTCCTAAACGACTGGACCGATTGTGATGGAATCTGTTTTGTGTGTTCAAGGGGATTTGAGAATGGTTTAGATTCACAATTTGGTCCACTGGAATGTGGTTTTTTGGAAAATTGAAATTTTCGAATTAAAGACGTGTGTACAGTGTGTGTGTGTGTGTGTGTCGGGTCCTCTAGTATATTTATATAATTAATTGTTCAACTGGAACGAAGTCGGAGCGGGTCGATATTTTACATAAAATTGTTGTTGTATCCGTTAGTACCAAATCGTGTTACATCTGCACGATTTCATCGATTGACCTGGTGAAGCTTATTCTTTGTAACCATACGAGAAGCTCAGATTGATGGATATTTGTAGAGTGAAATGAGTTATTTTTACATAATATGATCGCAGGGCCGCATTTAATTACAGAGATACTTCTGCCAGGCCATGTTGTCTGTAAGAATTTATTTAAACCGATCGTAATAATCCTTTTATATTTTGTATGTGCATAAATTATAGTTAAGTGAATCTTACTGGGCTGATCATCAAAGGCAAGTAATAGAGAATAATAGTTGACTAGCTTTGCCTTGTCATTCGGCACGTGAATTGAAGTGAAGTGAAGACTTTATCATCACTTACCACCAAAAGGAGTGTGGTCAAGAATTAGCTTAGAATATGTATTAAAAAACTTAGAATCACTAGATCCTCGAGTAGTTTGTTATATAACATAAAATAAGTTAATGTTTGACAACAATCCCACCTGATGGTAAGTGGTTATTATGTTTAAAATGTTGAACACATTAACTTATAAAAAACCTATTCACTCTCCTCTTGAAAACTCTCACATCGTAAATATATTATTTATAAATACCTACGTTTTTGAGAAAAACTTTGAATAATAATAAGTTATATTCTGTGTTTATTTTCTTCTTTGCATGACATCTTTGACGAAAGTGAGCAATCACAATCACATTGCATTCAAGAGTTCTAAACGAATCAATTTATAACACCGGTGACTTGTCGATGTTTTTTGTTTGATTGTTGTCAAAACCATTTACTTTTCCCTAAACCTTGCTTAGGAAATACAACTATAAAAATTCATTCTTTATCTTACTTTTCCAGTATATTCCAACTCTTTTATCTTAATGATTTTAAGTACCTAAAGTTATAACGAAACGAGCATATTAAATATAATTAACCCCGCCCTTTACGACTGTCGGATGCTGCAACCAAAACTTGTTATAAACATTTCACAGTAGATTATTGTCAGAGTGAGTTCCTATCGCTAAACTCAGTTGGACCGAGTCCATCCCCTCTAACAGGAGGGATATGAAGTCATGGTTTCTGTTTTTCAGCAGGTTGCACCAATAACAGGGGGACCAGTAATTAAATATTTTCTAAAGATAAATACTTATCATTTTAATCCCTTGCTGAGATAAATACTTATCATTTTAATCCCTTGAAAACTCAACATAATCCGTTAAATCATTTCTTATTTTGAACACATAAAATTAGACTTGCAGAATTTAAATTTCAAAAGTAAAATATTTCGATATATAAATAGACAGAACAAACATAAACTAACAATTTAATGTTGTTTAGTAATATATCTTTTTCAATGCTACTTAATTTTAATAAAATCATTTGATTGATTGATTTATTGATTTAATTTAATTTATTGATTGATTCGTAATTAGAGCGCTTTAAAATTAATTTATTCGTTATATTCTGGAGATAATATCATATGTAATATGTGGAAATCTGATTCCCATGGTCATCATTAATTAGAAAATTCCTAAAAATACCAGATTTACAACGCGCTAGTTCATTATACACAACAATATACCGTCAATAAATCTTGACTAACCAACGCGGAGGTGGTTCAAGAATTCCTAATTGACAAAGAGGCGTATATTTACGACGTTTGAATACTAAAATGACACTTAAAACTTAACAACATGTAAATACATCGTGCATTAAACGCCTGTTTCAATGATGGCAATTGGCGATAAGAGACATTATTAATACCTACAACTAGGGATAGTAATTGGAACGGAACATGTCAATGTAAATCGGTAGATACGAATATACATGGTAATAACATAATTATAATTAATACTAAAAAAACGTTTATTTAATAGAAGTTCTTGTTTGAACGTTTCTAGTCATAGAAGAAACTAAACTTTATAATTCGTAATAATAACAGACAATAAACTTATTATTAAGCCTGTGCACAAATTAACTCAATCAAAGGCAAGAATATATTTATACATACAATGAATTAAATGCAATCAAAAAAATCCTGTAAAAGTAAAGAAAAGATAATCTTGTCTTTTGAGAAATTTAAATTTCGAATAAGTTTTTAAAATTAATTTATTTACGTATAATCATAAATTGCTGATTTTAAATGAATAAAATAAAGGATATACAAGTATATTGTATGGAGGTTAGGCTATAATTTTTCCAGTTGGAAATAGTACTGTATATATATATACATATATAATACATATATAATATATATATATATATAATATATATATATATATACATACATATATAATACATATCTATGCATAATATACATATCCCGATATGTATTATATACGTTCGCTTAGTCCGGCTTAGTCATACTCCACCACGTAATTCCAGTGCATCTTGCCTATCAAAGTGACGGAAATTTTAATGACGCTAAGAGACCTTTGACACGAGTTAATGTGTGCTATCTAACGATACAACCAGTCATCATTCAGTCAGTCATTGACCATGTCAGTGTCCGATGTAAAAAAATGTTATTCGTACAATTGTTCTCACTAAAAAATTTCAAAGTACATCATCTGTACATCATTAATTATGTCAGGGTCTATCTAATGATAACTCTGGAGATGTAAAATGCAACTCCTCAACGGATTACACTGATTCAACCAAGATTTTAGTTATTGGTGACGGTTTTACTTTACAAAGGTTTACTACATCATTGAGATGTTTACGTCTAGGAGTCATGATTCAGAACTGGCGATGAAAGCAGCAGCACACCTCAACTTTAAGATCAAAGAAGTGTCTTGGGCAACTTTGTCGGCTAAAATCAGATGCGATGATTACGTACATATATTTAAACTAACAGTGATAAAAGAAGAATTTAGAAAAAAAGACCGAATGACATAACAATACGAAAATAAAGAAAAAACAATTTCAGTGCGCGTGAGGAAAGACGACGCAAACAGCCTCTTCCATCCTAACAGGCGGGATGCTTACGACGAAAGGATGGATGGACATTTATTTGTACTTGCTGTACAAAAGGTATTTATCAGGTGTTCCGATTGTGATCTAGATGTCTTCGAGCAAAAACTAAATTAATGCAGTTTACTAAATTGCTGCGCTTACTACCTTAAACCAATTATCGTCAAAAGAACCTTTTGTCGAGACAAATTAAAAAAAATCTAGATAACGTGGTTATGAATATTATACTTATAACACAACAACTTTATTTTGTGACCTCAATAGGTCAAATCATTTACAAGTTACACGACCTCTGTCAGATTGTTTACCGAAAAGGCAAGGTATCGATTACTAATTAATAAATCGATTCGACATGGCCAAAATGGTAAGGGGTTTTCCAATTTGAATTAACTTGGCTATGAAGTTTTCATCGCTGTTCATACCTACCTGTTGGGCGCCGGTCGCTGACATATAAATTAATGATCGTGATCAGTTTTTTAATGACTATCCAAACTGTTTTAAAAACTCATAATTTAACAAAGAAATCATTTTTAGTTACTAACATGTGGTTATATTAAAAGTATGATTTTATTTATTGTAATGTGTCGATGATGATCAGATGAAATTATACTCGTATTCAAGTCATAAGTCAATTTATGTTTGTTTGAGCAACGAGATGGATGGTTCGCGTTGAAAATCAGTGACAGTTTGTCCCACGGCCCCACAAATTTTGAGTGCGACCTCTTTCCACAAGTGCTTATTTTATCCGTATCACCCTAAATATCTACGTATATCACATTAATTTACGTTTCTCTTAATAATGTTTGTTACTGCGAGTATTTTATCGCAACGTAATAGCAGTGGTACCCTAGTGGTTTGTACGTTGATTTCTCGCACGGGTCATTTGAGTTTGAATCCTGCAGGCATCTGTAATTTTTCTTATTATCGTTTCAAGTTATTGTTTGCTTCAGTGAAGAAACATATCGCAAGGAGACCTGCATACCTGAGAACTCTCAGAGGAGAACTCTCCCTAATGTTCTCAATGGTTGATGCAACCTGTCGACACGCATTTGGTCAGTGTGGCGAGCTATGGCCTTAATCCCTGACGGGACAGTCGGGACTACCACAGCAATAGGAAAACTATAGGTATCGGCGTTTTATTTCCAATGCCCGTTAGATATTCTGTTTTTCAGACCCACAGGCTATTAAATGTAAGTGTTTCCATTTTACGACAGATGGCACTATGTTCGGCATTAAAGTTTATTATTGCGTTGTTTGTTGAAAGATAAAATTATACAGACGGCGTAAAATCGTCCTGGCCTATCGAGAAACATTTGCGGTTTATATAGTTAATATACACGGGAGTCGGATAGCCGATCAATAATATTATTATGCGGATATTTGTGTATAGGTAGCAAGTTTAGTGGTCTGGATTTCTGCCCATCCAGCTGGACTTGGAAATATCCAGCAGTGCTGGAATTATTAGGTTAGGTTGAGTTGAAATCCTGCAGGAATTTTTTATTTTCAACAGTTATGTACGAATTACAATCAATTAAGAAGTTGAGAGTTTGTACAACTCATACACGGCCAGTATACGTGGAATTTCATGTGTTGTTAAGTTCTAGCCTGTTAGGTTCAACCGAAGTGTTTCCGTCGCAGTGCCGAGACAATTATTTCTGATCTCCGAGTGTTTTTTCAGAACGATTGTGTTGTATCGATATGTCGACGCTGACTACTTAAGAGCGTTTCCGATTTTTTTTCTTTTAATGGTCGACAAACGAGCGGACCATCCTGGTAATGGTGGTCACCCATGCTGATGCGTTGTCAAGCATTGACGGCAGTCAGCACCCCGCGGGAGACTCGAATTCGAATCCTGCACTGGCTTGTAATTTTTCAAATTATGTGCATATATTATAAATTATTTATCAGTCGCTTCGGTGAAGAAAAACATCGGTAGGAAACCTGCACACCTGAGAACTCTCCACAACGTTCCCAAAGTACTTGCACTTGGCCAGCTTGGTGGACTTGTTGTGAGCGGAGACTTGAACCCAGCAGTCAGACAATTATGGGATGTAATGATGACGCGTTGCTGACCAGCAGGGATCCGGTGAATAGGTTTGTAAAAGTGTTTGTCGAATGCATGCAGACAATCCCCGAAATATGTTAATACCAACTAGTGACGTTTGATCGAAGTTAAAGCTGAGGACTGTACAAGTTAAGCTTGAAATCTTGTTGGGATCAAATCTGGCGAGCATCAGATGGGATCTATTGTTCTTGTGTCGTCTATTATTCACCAGCAGTTATCTTGGATTCACGGATGGATGCGTTATCATAATACTCTCCAACGTTAATTGCGTAATGTCTAAGTTTATTAGTATTCATTAACTTTGACGGTTAGGGTTAGGGGTAACCCAGCAGATATTAACGTGAAACAAAAATGTTGGTTCCCGGATTACCGGCTATTGGGGATGTGAGTGAGTGAATTTGAAGTCAGATTCGATTTTACTAACGCTATTTTCAATCGAGAACATAAATATCGGATCGTTTAGTCATTGCTGTTCTTGTCAGTTTATATCCACAATATCAATTGACCCATTAATTTCATTCTAATTTTAGAAGATCGTGACTCCGTGCGACTCCACGGTTTGTTAGTCATAATCTTATCTCAGCTATTAATACTACTAAGTTCTGACTATTTAGTTGTCTGTCTGATATGAACAAACGACTACTCAAATTAAGATTGTACTAGATTATTTCGTTATTATTGTAATTGTTTCCGTAGTGTAGCAGTTATCAGGTGTACTTCACACGCACAATATCCCCGGTTCGATCCCGGACGGAAACATCTAAACCTAGAGTAAATCGAATAATATATTTTTATTATTGATTAGTAGCATTGTTTAGATTATTGATAAACTTTAATACTTACTAAATAGTATGTTCGTATGATAAATAATACAAAAAAATATTAAATTAAATCCCATTAATTTTATTTAATCTCTATGAAATTAAGAAGTCCAAATTTTGATTTGTTATTACATATTAAGTTTTCTTGTCTATGTTTATAAAAGCTGTATTTTTGTACTTACACAGTTTAACGTTAAGCTTATTACAGATAGTTTAAAACAAGTAAACTAACGTTATTTTATAAAATATTAATAATGCATTGATATTGTAAATATTTGTAAAGTAATGTAACAAAACCAAAATATTTATGTCATTAATATTAGTAAAGAAAAGCGCCATCTAGCAATGGACTTGTGAACTCACAGAAGCTGTAATAAGGGAACACTCGTACAATATCAACAAAAATTTGGGAGTTCGCGAGCTTCAATAGTCGGACTGAGGTTTATGATAGTTTCCGATCTCTTAATATAAACTAGTTAGCACGTCAATATAATTTTATATATATTTTATATATAATTTTATAATTGTCTGTCACTTTTGTAACAGTTTATTACGGCAGTATTAATTTGACAAATTTAATAACCTATCTATATTACCTACTATCGGTTATAGTTGATATTATACCAACTGCAATTGCAATTTTGCGTTTGATTCAACAAAAATGGATGCCCATTTTTATACATTGAATTGATATATCGCTCCACGTACCTATAGTTTGAGAAAGTAAATTAAGTTGAGACAAACAAAGGGATATAAAGGTTAAAGTTATGTTACGGAATAGATACGAGTAGTTTATTGAAATCGGCCGTAAGACTATTGGTCGACCGAAAAACCATCGACGCCGACATTAACCCCTTTATTTATTTACCTTCATTGGATCAGGACGCGTTATTAAGAGATTAGTGGCATGTCATTTTTTTTTATTAATAACTTTTTTTCTGCTTAGGCTGTTTCTGATGTCGTAAAGTTGTGTCCTTGCAGTGAAAAATCTTAGTTTTACGTAAGAACCACTTATTTATTATAACTTCAAATAAATTTTTGATTGAATCACACAATCACACATACATTGTATAGATTGAGTAGAATGGTATAATATACACGAATCAGAAATTAAAAATACTCATGACCCTAGAGCAAGCATTTACCTATACTATAAATGCTTACGTAGGCCGGGCATCGAACCTGGGATCCATCGCAAGACGAACAGAATCACTACCAACTGAACTACCGGATCGGGCTGATTGTATTGTGGTTGTATAACTATACAGTATAAATAAGTCTATAGTCTGTTGAAAATTTAATTCAGTCGCCTTTAAAAGCAAGCTTAGATACTAGTAAGCTTTGCCGTCTTATTTAGTTATCGAACCGTTAAGTCAGATACAGAGCCGGCGGCGGCGTGACGCGTGACATAGTGGTAATGTCACGTCAGTCACGTCACGCCGCCGCCCGGACACGGGTCGCTCGAGCAACGTTCACGTCATTGTGATTTGGGATATTCTAAAATTAAATGTCAATTTCATTTTCAGGTACATAATTAAAGTACGCTGGTCGTGTGATGGATAAGCACGCAACTAACATGTCGCCGGCCAAGAAGGAAGTGATGAACTCGCGTATTATGGTACACCATGTCGCTGTATCAGATTGAGAATACCAGTGATGGAAGGTGTGCCCTGTGGAGGAGTACTAGGCATCAAGATGTTGATGAAACATGACTTTACATCATGTGATGGGATTGCTAATTCTGCCACTGGTAATCAACTGAACAGTTCGGAACATTTCCCATTATACAGAGTGGTAATTACATACAAAGAGCCCGCATCTCTTCTCAATTCAAATTGATTTAATTTAAGTTGTCGCAGAATAGCTCTCTAGTCAGTATTTAGTAAACAAAGACAAAAGGACACGTGTGCACGCTAGTCTGTCAATCGAACTGACATATACTGCGGTAGACCTGTCATTTTACAGCTCAATTTACTTCACTAACCGCTTTACTTGGACCGATATAGATAGAAGCGGTTGCAGCCAGGACGGGGGTGTGGGGGGGTTATTATTAATTAATATGTATACAAAACTTAAATTGTATAAGGATTGTGATGTGACGTGGTTGACTGTTTGGAGGGAAGGGATCCAGGGGAGGGAGTTTATAGAATATATTTATACTAAGATCCCAGGGTACGCATCAGTCCTCGTAAACGACCTGTGTATTTCTTGAAGTGTCTCCAATATTAAATGTATGTTAGCATTATAATAATAATACGGTTTCCATAGCTACAACTCACGAGAAAACCTCGAAGACGTAATTTATGTAAAACCTATAACTTCGAGGAATACATGAACCTGAATTTGTTCAAATAAATAAGTTCATGTAAATCTCATGAAGATATTATATACTGAAACTTATAAATAGACTAGTAACGATGGCCGCATAACCCAGTTGGTAGTGACCCTGCCTGCCCAGCGAGGGGTCCCGGGTTCGATTCCCGGCCGGTACAGACATTTATGTCACAGAAAAATGTTTATTCTCGGGTCATGGGTGTCTGTGATGTCATATTTGTGTATGTCCATGCCACCCGCAACACCGCGTGTAAACTTTTATTTATTTATTTATTAATTTCCGGAGGTTAAAAGTATCGTAGATTTCACTCATGTTGTGATTCCCAAATATGCTAAGAATCATTTAAATGTGTTCATTGTTCTTAGTGTTACACATGTACAGGACAAAAATTACAAAAACATATATTTATATTATTTTTTTCAGTTTACTCACATTAAAATTTCCCAAAAAACATCTGACATAGAGAGTACAGCGCCAGTCCTATAACGGTTTTAATATTAGTATAGAAGATGCTCGGATATTTCCATTTCTTGCATGTTATTAATGTGTTATATGTGACATGTATATGTGACCATGCCACCCGCAGAACAAGGACCTCGAGTGCGAGTTGTGTGTTAATGTTTATTAAGTGACAAACAAATGTTTGTTTTATATTTTTGCATGTTTAAGTCTTGCTTATTTCCCCCTTCCGCCACAGGAGGATATAGCATACGAGTCGTCAACTTCTTTTCTCGAACCAAATTTCACTAGCTGTAGATACTGGCTTCATAGATTCATCACGTGATACTCAATTATAGACATCAAAGGTGCTGTCATGAATCCCTCGGCCAATTTGTTGCAATAACTAATTAACAAATGCAATACGAACGCGATGTTTAGTAAACACGGCTCAGTGCTACTGGCAAGAGCACAAAGATCCGACTTATTTGCTTCGGTTACGGTGTTCAACTGTTATAACGATAGAAAACATGCGCCGCTTAAACGAGGGATTATAATTAGTTGAAACATATCCGATGCAAATGTTTATTAAATTTCGACACTTAAACAAGAGGAGAGTAAACGACACATGTATTTAATGGCAATCGAAAATTTTTGAGCTATATTCATTTCATAATGTTTTAATCAAATATGTTTAGGTGCCTTAATAAACATTTTCATTTAGCTAAGTAATTAACGAATAACGCCTCAAAGCCAAAACCACGCAACTTATAATAATAACTCCAATTATTTTCTTATACGTTAACTTGTCTCAACAAATGAATTAAGGGATCAATTTATTAAAATAGTATGTTACATAATGTATAAACGTATTTTTAATTTTGTTAATTTAAAAATGAATGAAAATGAAAAATGATGTTAATATTCAATAACTGGATGGAATATTATAACTTAATTACAAACTTTGTACTTCGTATTCAATTAATTAATTCTTTTTTGTATAAAATGTAAAAAAATATGGTGACGGTTATAAAAATTTAGATGTTTACACTAATGTAACTCAATGACACCATTAAGTATAGTGTTACTAGCAATAATTAAAGATTAAAATTTTATAAAAAATTTAAATTTAGAAAATGTACATTTGTGTCAGTTATATAATGAATATATATTACAAAATATGGTAACAGAATTAAACGTAGAAAACAATAATGTGTATTTAGAGAGTGTGCACAGGAATTGTACGTAATTATTCCTCCAACGCCGTTCCTTTGGAGGTTAAGCAAATCCGCAAAGCTGACCAAATGTAGGTTGGCAAATTTTGTCACATTTTTGAGAACGTTATGGAGAACTCCCAAGTACACAAGTTTCCTTGCGATTTTTCCCTTCACCAAGACAAATATTAAAACCGTCAGGCTACTCTATGTATACAATAGCTTATTTATATATATTTAAATAGCTTATGTTTTTATCGTTTTTCAAACCGGTGTAGTTAGAGAGATTACTCTCCGTATACATTCAAATAAAATACAAACTATATATAATTATGTATGTATAACATGAATTTGAAGTGGATAAAGCCGGAAATTCTTCCTATTTCTTCGTCCTATTTCTACGTCCTACTGGCTGTCATATAGTATTACCTATAATAAATAAGTTTTACCTAATATTATGAACGGTTTTTTAATTAATCATCCATGTATAAATTGATTATATTTTATAAATCTGAAAGAAATCATTAGCAACAATCATGAAAACATTCAAAATAATTAAACCAAAATGTTAAAACAATTTCGAAAGGCGAGTCTATTTCAAACCAGGGATTTTAAATGTGTTGCCAATTAGGAAAGTTATCTTTCAAGAAGTTTGTTATACACCGCCATCTACTGCTCATTAAAACGAGGCGAAGGAAATAAATATTTGACATCCGTAACTCATTTTGATGGTTTATGACTCATCTCACCGCAAAACTACTCAAAGTGAGCTATAAATACAAAATGTCATGGTTTCTGGGGTTCTGTAGATACCTGCGATTAAAAAACTATCAGTTCTGTCTTATCTTCCCTATCATGTCAATGTACTGGACGATAAACGTTGCAATTTGTAACAATTACTATAACTGAGTTGGACGTGGCGTGAAAAAGTTATCACGTTCAAATCCTAATAGGGCGAAATTTTATAGCTCAAGTACACATAGAAAAATACCAATCATAATTTTTTTCTTAGAAAATAAGTTGCGGTTAAACTAAATAGGTTTATTAATTGCGCCACCCAGTATAATTAATTGATTTGAATGAATTTGAATATTAAGTTGGAATAAATCTTTGACTTTCTGTACAAAAACAATAGTGCTCGGAGGTATAATAATATTAAATCATTATAGTACAGAACATTATCCACCCGGGTCCCATTCGGCGCAGACTTGTTTTTTATAATATTAATTAGGCAGCATTCGAACTTGGTACATGTGTTCAGATTTCATGTTTACAACCTTTTACCGTTTTGAAGTTCGTTTTACGCCTTATTCAACTACGTCTCTTGTTATTGATTTACAATAATTTAAAGCAGTATTTATGGCGTGCTTTGTTAGAGATAACGCACCCCATAAAATTAATGAGAATTAATTTACTTTTTAGGAATGAATCAGACAGAGACGCGGGATTACTACCAAAGTCATTTTGATTGCAGAAGATTAATGGGTTCACGGGGAAGATTAATTGAATGTTTTTAAAGTTTTGCTAAAGATATTCATTTAAGTCATATGTTAGGATTTGATTAAAAAAAACTAATCATGGTATAAAAAAATTATTGACCGTGTACTTCCGTTTAAGACAACGTTCATGAAGTCGTTCTTATCAGACCAGCAAATTTTGTAATGGTACTGATAGTTAGTATTTTTCCTGTGATTCCATCGATATTCAGTTGAAAAATAAAGTACATTAATCGTGCGTACCCATGCCGTTAAAACATAATTCAGACCGTATTGGGACGAACTAGAATAGTCCCCCAATCCCACGCCGGCAGAACAGAGTGTCATAAGACGCGACAGAAGCCAGCCTGCTTGGTGGTAGGGCTTTATGATTATCAATATTATGATTAAGTCGTTAATATCAGGACCCCTGAGAAGAGTGTTAAAGTTATGTGCTTCATTACATTTGTTGGTTCATACGATACCGCGATGTTAAACACGATGGAATCCTTAACTGTAACTCTGTGGTTATATCAACTGTTGCTACAAGTTTTCATTTTGTGTCTAAACGCAAAGAAAATTCTCAAAATCATATCAATAGAGGCAGTGCAAGAGGCTATACTTATATAATAAATGAGAGCCGTCTGTGTGAGGGTTCTGTCGTTTGTGACTCTAGATTAGTCTTAAATAGCAATACACAAACTATTATCTTACTATATATATATCGAAATATGAAACATTCTTACTCGATCCTTTTGTCAATCGAGCCAAACAACTCCGTTAACTAAGAATTGCAAATTTTATAGGAGGGACAATTGAAAATTGAAATGATTTTAATACTACAACTACATACTTGAAAATTGGCATTATAATCTTCAATAATGTACATTGTGTTTTGATTTTGACCTCCAATAACGTTTAACATGGTTTATTTCTGTTATGTCATGCAACTATTTAATATAGTTTGATATAAATATTAGTCTTTTTGAAGACAAAGCATGCGGCATATAAAGCAGGAAGCTTTCTCGCTCAGAGTATATACATTGCTATACAACGAGGGAATGCTGAGAGTACTTTGGATACTACCACCAGGACCTAGTAATATACACTTATTTAAATTAAATTATTATTTTATTTTAATTAAGCTTTACTTTGTAAATGTATTAATAAATTAATATATTTTTTTTTGATGATATATTTTATATTACATCTGAATACTTCATTACTAGCCCAATAGAATTTTAGTCCTCAGTGAAGTGAGGCACAGATGGTTCTGAAAATTTGAAAATACTACATGAAGGTACTAAGAAGGTTCACCACAGTACTTATCCCAAACAAACAAATATTTTTTTATCAATTCGTTGCATATTGGTCTTGGTGGTAGATGTAGTTACTTTTCAAATGGCCAATCCAACTCATACATGGTCATGTGCCATATAGAATAAGCTGTGAATACAACTTTTCAAATACAAAGTACCTTCAAAGTTTCCGAGGCAAATATCTGTAATTGTGATAGTTAGAATTTTTTGCGATGGATTTAATAATTTGAATAAATAATTGTCAAAATATAATTCTAAAAGGAATTAAAGAATTTTTAAAGAACGAATTATAGTATAAATATGAAAGTAACTAAATCTATGAATATTATTAACAATTTAAATATAATATACAAATACTAACCAGATTTTCTAACTTCCTTAGAACAATGCATGTACAACATAAACAAACCACCATTCACTACGATCGCCGCAGTGAAACTGATCAACCGGCGGGTCCCCTCCCGCCCGCACTGCTGTGCCCCTCGCATATATATACATTTACCAAATAGATATATTCACTCTTTTGAGATGTACACTTTTACAGATACTACTGTGCAAATATTACTTGGAGTGTAGATAAATATATTTTTTAAGTCTGTTATATAAAATCGAGGTTGTAGATCACGAAAATGAAATAATCGTATAAGTCTTCAAGTGGCAGCTATTAAGTTATGCGTAGGACGTGTCGTTGTAACGATTGTCTCTGCCTTTTTATAGTGTATCAAAAGTAATTTATTTCTGTGGAGATTTAAAATTGGAACGAGCTTAGCACTTATCTCAAATTTGAATTTATGGGATTGTGGTACTTTTAAATAAAAGTGTGAATTCAACAGTATCAGAATATATAGATTATTGTGTGCTCTTTTATAAGCACTCGACTGAATATCTCCTGTCTTTCATTCTTA
>DWPT01003007.1:0-15148 GCA_018251895.1 Agathymus mariae mariae | reverse complement strand
TAGAAATTTACAGGAAATCAATATCAGGTAAGTAGGGGGTCTACCCAACACGGAAAAACATAGCAAGGGGTCTACGATACAAAAAAGTTTGGGGAACTCTGATCTAAACAATCATGCTTGTATTCATCACTATCCTCTACCATAGTAAAATTTATGTAAATTTCCTTTACGCTATAAAGAGATAGAGCCAAGCCGCAAGGTTGAATTCCATTCACTGAATTTATAATATCATTCGCAAAATACTTCCAGGGATAAAATTTTTAATGAGTTAGGGTTGTAACATTGCGACTGGAAAATTCAAAATTGAGGCCCAAAATTATACTTATACTTAAGAATTAATTAAGGAACAACCACCATTAGAACTTTGGAATTGTCGCCACCTGGTATCTGTGATACAAAACAAAGCTAGAAGACAAAAGTAATAGCATTGAAATTTAAATTATTTCAGATGGAAATTACTCTGTCTCGTGAAGGTATCGTAACATTTATGAAAATGTATTAATTTCTGCTGTTGATGAATCGCTTACAAATTTTAAGTATTGAAATATGCGTCAAGTTTGTAACATGTTTAAGATTTCTGAGATGTTTTGAAATAATTATGTAACTTGTCAAAAATATAATATAGTACAATGCATTATTAATTATTAATGGCTGCGGATTATCTACGGTTTTCTTTGTTTTTGTGAAGGAAATACGGTGGTTACCGAGACACATTTATAAAATAAAATGCAACAGTGATTATTTTCAACTATATTGCAGTAAATTACAAATATAATACAATTAGCGATAGCCATGAAGTAGTCACATTATAAGATAACTACCCACATATTATTCCATACAATGTTTCATGACATTAGTAGAAATGTATGTTAGACTTATTTTATAAGTATTCCCGTGCTTCGAAGGGCACATTAATCATGGATTATCGTGAATTAGCAGTCATTAAGTCTTACTGGAAGTGGTATAGGGACTTCTGCACGAGAACTACTTAGTGGAATATGCGCTAAGCCTTCTTGATTACGAGGAATAATTAGTGCCTTGCAGTGCGATATTAACAGATTAAAGCAATAGCATGATTAAAATGCTTCACCTTTTTATCTGTTGATCAAATGCTCAGTACAAAAATTTCTTATAAAGAAAACAATCATAATGGTATTATTGCGGGTGGCATTAGGATTTCTTGTGTTGCGGGTGGCTTGGAAGGTTCACAAATATGATATCACAAACACTCATGACCTGAGAATAAACACTTTCTGCCCCGGCCGGGTATCAAACCCGGGGCCCCTTACTCGGCCAGCAGGATCATTAATAACTTTTTTACCTTTACCTTAAGCCTTAATGCGGTTTGGTGTTACGCAGATAGAGCCGTTTATATGGTTAGAACTAGCTAGAACTAGCAAGTTGACTTAACATTGAAAAAGGTATTACAATATATTTTTTTACTTTAGAAGCCGTCAATTAAGCGTATTAGATACATGAGGGAAGACGGTAACGTCCATAGATATTCGTATAAAAGTCGTTACCGAAGCGTTGCCGACCTTGAAAGAAGCGAGGAAACCGCTTGTTAACAGAGTTATATTCTAAGAGCGGGTTAGACATTTCAGAACATTATCGATACATTTGAGAACGTTGTAGACAACTCTAAGGTGCTTAGGTTTCTTCACGCCGTTTCCTTTCAGCGAAGAAGTTGATAATTACATTGTAATGCGCACATCATTTAAAAATTGAGACGAGTGTGCCGGATTCAAATTTCAAATTCAAAAAAACCGACGTTTTAACTGCTAAGCTGTCGCTATATTTACATTACATGTAACTAATTCGAGTCGATATGGAGATCGTAGCGGTGTTTACTGTTATAGGCGGGAAAAAGACAAAGAAAATTTGGACTTTCATTATACCTGCTGCAATCGTTTCAATTTTGTTGGTCACGTTTTTTTCATTAAATGAATAACTTTTTTGAACCGTATCAGGTTTTGCCATACAATGTGAATACAACTATTATGTTTGCTTAACGCCACTGGAAACTGTATATGTGAACCGTTTCGGTAAACCAGTAGGTTTAAGGTTAATTTAGGTTCACAAATACGGTTTACACATGTTACCACGTGTGAACGCACAGTAACCGAAATGCCTTAAAACCATTCATGGTTGATTTGAATAGCCATTATGCTCGAGAACCGATGGATTGACGAGCTCATAGCCTGACGACTTATGGCGGACTTATGTGATCGACCAAATCGGGGTGGTCGGTGTTGGGAGGTAACGGCAATTTTTTTTAGGTTCTTGAGTGCTTCTGTGCACTTTGAGCCATCGGTCCCAGTTATTATTGTCACGTGGTAGTCGTTGTGTCGGAGACATTTGGGGGCGATAAAAACCAATGGGTTGAACTAATTTTTTTGTTTGGCTGTGATACAGGCGTAAGAATTAAGTTGAACTAATGATTTTAACACTAATGAACGCTGTTATATAGCGCACCTATTTTTCTATTTCAAATTATTTCAATTACATTTCACCTTTTCTTGCAGAAAAGGGAACAGCTATTTGGCGCAATAACCGTCACACTGACGTGTGCCGACAGCACTATAAATCAGCTCCGAGACACAACTGTCGCAGTACGGAAACGAACCGTTGAAGCATTCTTCGTCTTAAAACTTGGAAGTATATTTTCTTTTTAAAATACATGTCGCGTTGAAATTTAATACTGTTGCAAAAGAAAAAAATTTTTTTTCTAATCAACTATATAGCACTTAACTTGCGTATACCACAATACTTAGGTTAAATGGATGATCCAAGGTGTTAAGTTATGTAACAAACTTACAATTTAATGTGATTTTTTAGACCAGGTTGTCTAAAAAATTACCTAAACATCGACAGTCAGCTGGGTATTATGATTAAGGTTAAATTGAAATTACTGTTGATTTTTTAGATCAAGAGATCCGATGAGCAACGTCATAATAAGTGCCGTTGTCTATGTAAGTTAATGATGTTTGAATAAATAAACTGAGTATTCAATAATATATATTATTTCAGAATTTACAAGCTCACCACAGAATACATGGGCGCACTCATTGCGTGCGTTAATGACCCCTAAACTGGTTAAGTCCGTTTCATGGTCGGTTTGATTCATTCATGATATTTTGATAATGGAGTAAATTTATGCGGCGTTGCCTCGAAATCCGAGACTGCATAATGACTCGGTGTCGGGCTTGTTTTATGCTAAGTGCGAGAATGAAAGAGCTGCAAATATATGCAGATCGTTCGCGTGGGAAGTGGCAACAAGTGGCCGAGACGTTGATTCGGTAAGACAAACAAAAAATAATCCAACGAAGCTTTTTAATAGCCGAAATTAATCCATGTTTAATTAAAATGTTGGGAAAAGAACACTGGTCCGAGAGATTTAGGTGTAGTTACATAAATCTCAAGCAGTTTCCGAGCGTGCCAAGTTCTTGATTTAAAAAAAAATGCAAAATATGCTATAAGTCTGTATCGTTCCTGCCGTATTGCTTATTAAAGAATACCAATGAAATACCAATTAAAATAAATTAGATAGAAAATTAATTCATATAGTCTGTTACACTCTATTAGCAAGAATCCCGGTGCCAGGTTGGAAATTCGTATTTCTGGGTTCCTCGCCGATCCAACAAGATAAAGCAAAGAAAACAGAGATATTAAGTATGAATGCTGAAGTCATAACCAGTACCCAATTGTTTGCAAATCAGTGGCGAAAAAAGACTAGCTACTGGTAAAACGTAGCATGCAATAACGTTACCCATCCCACCAGTTGCTAGATTTCGTCGATCATTTGAAATCGATAGAAGCAGTCGGATTAGGGGCGCTTTATATTTATTATTAAATTAAATACTTATTATTGCATGCTATCAAAATTATAAACTGCAAAACACTGTTAACAATGTGGTAATAGACGGCTTTTATATCAAAACTTTTATTATATTACCTTATTATATTGCTTTGGTGTATACAAAGATTTGATTGTTGTTGGTGAATGAACGCTGCTTAAGTCTGCTACCAGCTTTGCTAAGTCCTTTCGTCCAAAATCGACCATGAACTGATGTTTTAGTTCAGTGTTGAAGAGCCAGTAAACTAGCAGGTACCCTGGTTCCTTGTTAGTCAGCAATGCGTAAGCGAAGCCTTAGGTGTTAAGAATGGGCATGGGAAGCGGAGATTAGTTACCATCACGTGGCCTCTTTTTTTTGATTGGTAGCCACACAAAATTTAAAAGTTAAAAATGATTTTTCCTATCATCATCCCATCGCGGGACCAATTTTTAATAAATTAAATTTCTTCTAATCGATATCAATCGCACGTTATGATCGATGTGCGGTGTTGTAAAGAACAACGGGGAACGATGCATTAGCGGGCTCGGAGGCGTGTCGTCGCGATTGTATCAACGACTTGTAATTACACACCATCCACTAAATTTTCACAAACCCTGTTATCAGATCGCCAGTATGTTAATAGCGCATGTCCCGAATACCGGCACTCCGTGAACCTTTTTTTAAATCGTTACTTAAAGTGTATAAAATAAAAATGTCGTGCCTTATTTAAACAAGGTAAATTTGTTTTACATTGGTGAGATTGAACTGATTAGATTAATAATATTTCTCATAAGTTTCACGTTGATAATGAATTCACTTCTTGGGATTTTTTTAATTACGCAAAGATCTCTATTGATTAATTAACGTGAATGATTTTGAGATAATTCCTTATTAATTGTTATATCATTTTATATATAGTTAACCGCCTGTCCCGACTTCGTCTGGGTTTATACAATTACACGGAATTGTTATGAGTTAAAATGAATTATTATAGATATACACTTGATATATCACCAATGTTCATCCAGAATAATGTAACTTTTAAATGTTTCAATAATTTTTAAATAGGTGCCATATCTGTATATGTGTCTGTCATATCATACACAAGTCACAATTTTTGTACTCTCACTTTATAATATCTGTATAGATTTATTTCTCTTTTGCGCTTCATGATCAATATGATCATAATCATATTTGTGACGATACTTGTTGAGTAGCATTTTTAAATCTCTCAAACTTATATAAAATATTATGAATAACCTGCAAAGTAACAAAAGATAGTACAAAATATATAACAGAAAAGATATATTAAATATTTTTTCTAGAAAGGTGAAATTTATATTAAGAATATTGATTTTGATATTTATATTTTTGCAGGAAATGCTCATCACATCGAATAAGTTTTACTGTACAGAACTTCAACATATCCAATTTTACTTTTAGGGTTTCATATCCGATACCTTTAGTTTTTATATATTTATAGAAAATATTCTTTGTAAGTTTTAATAAAGTTTTACTTCAGCAGCAGTCTCTCTCTCTTAAATCTTGACAGATACCTTAAGCTTCATATCCGAAAATTCAGTTTTTATATTCAAAAAATGGTGAATACTCACTTTGATTGATTGAAATTTTGGTTTGAAACTTTCTCATTGAGTACGGACGAAAAATTCTTTAATGATGAGATTTTTTGTGATTGTAAAGATGACAATATTAGTGAAATGGACTCTAGCTTACTGATGACGAAAATGTCATAATATTTTTTATTTTAAGATATTTTGATATCAAATTAGTTGAGATCCTGTCAGAATCGGCTAGTCATCTTCAGACCCAGTCTCAGGAGGTAATTAAAATACACCTTTTATTTTAAAGTTATTTTAAAATCAATACAGTAACTTCAATTTTATTTATGTCTATAAATATAAATGCAAAGATAAACTGAAGCAGGGGAAACGGCTTATAGTTTTATAATTAATAAATAATTTGAAATAAATATACATATTTAATATAATATAATAATATTAAATTATGGAGTAATTACGTAAATATTATCAGCAAATAATGGAATAAATCAAAATATAAATATAATAACGTGAAAACTAAAGTGAAGAAAAATAATTTTACTAAAGATCTTTTATAACACTCGAGGAGTTCGCTCTAATTAGCCAACGGCACCGCCCACGGAAACTAGTAGCTAGTGGCCTTGACATTAAACATATAGATATTTCTTTTATTTCTATTTAGGGTTAGGAAGCTTGTGAGAATGCGTTTTTCACTACTGTTTGTGATAGACTTAAATCATAATTCATCAGCAGTACTTCTGCTGTATTTAAATTAAAAATATAAACTAGAGTACCTATTATTCCAAATAACTCTTAATACATGATAATTAAAATAAATGCTTGATGACGTGTAGTTATAATTTTTATATTCCTATATTGGATTATGTAAAAAATGACCTTAAACTGCTGTTATTTAGTTTTCAATTATAATTCGTTATGCTTCGCTAGACTATAATATATCGCTATAATGGTAATTATATATCCTTCATACATTCTTACTCATTTTAGGTTACACTATATTGGCCGCGTCTTTTAGAATTTACAGGATCTCTACCGGACACACTTGCATATATATAATTATAAATAATGGTTGCTTTCACGTTTCTGGACCGCTTCGAAGTGTTAATAAGATTTCAGTTTTCAAGTTCGACCTTTAGACATCCTTTCTTCGATCTATGACCGGTCAGCGGACACAGTCATCATAAAGCGCATTGCACCCTTACTGAATTTCTCTATATATCTCATTAATTTTAACTTTGCATAAATGACCTTCGACTGTTTTCATATTCCATACTAATGATCAAACTAAAAAGGCGCTTAATTTTAATTTGTACATAATATATATATTTTTTATGTTGGCATACATTGTTATAAACAAAATATATTATTTGGCTGCCTATTTAGCGCATTTAGCAGACAAAGTGATATGATGGCGTGTTTATAACTAATATAATACTAGTTCGTAGATAAAGGTAGTTTTTATCTTAGGAAATAAATGTAGGGTTATAAAATCTCCTGGAATAACAGATATGTATTAGTGTTAAAATAATGCGTTTAACATTTATATAGATAAAATATTAAATGCTGTCAACAAAATTGACGTAAGAATTAAATCGACGTATTTATCATCATAAACATATTTCATTAAAATTTATAAGTTAATTCAATATATGTAATATTTGTATTAAATTTATATGTAACTGTAAATATATTTTGATATAACTGTTACAAATTTAAAAGATGATCTTTCAATCTCCAAAGTTAGAAGGAGCCACTTTATTTATCATTTCAGGTGATGGCTAATATTACCCATAATAGCTAGTTTATAGTTAATATATTTATAGGACTAATGTTAAGGGGTAACATTATTTTGATCGTACAACAACCCTCTGCTGACACATCAAAGGGGTAACATGGAAAATTGACCAACCAAACCCCTCATTGTCAATCCCTTGTGATGGCCGTAACGACAACTACTCACAATGATGGAATTTGCTTCCCCTTCACAGACAAAGACTTTGAAATTCCTAATTTAAATGCGATAAATAAACTCGGCAGTCTGCTATGCAAAAATGCAATTTTAATTAAAACGCTACAAAAAGTTGCAATGCTTATAATTTGCATACCAATGTTGAATATCTTTGATGTGTTTAGGATATTTGTAATGCAATTAAACCACAGGATATCTTTTTAGTAGTTCTGAATATTTTATATACAAATTCGAAATAGACTTAGTATATAAAAATATACAAATATATAAGGTTCTAATTTTTCGTTTAGTTGTGCATTTTTTTTCTGAGATGATTTCAGGTAAATTTAAATAATAATATTTTTTATGTACATAGTCGACAATGTGCACAACACCAAAGCGTCATTAACGCGCTATCGGTCTAGAAAGAAGGGGGATCTTGCGTTTTAAAAAGCTCTCAGACTCTGCTGTATCAAGTTAAAACATTTAATGGTCGATTGTTTAACAATGGTGGGAGCTAGTCAGGGAGAAAATAACTTTATCACCATGTACGACCATCGTCTGGGTTAAGCTGACTGGTTCAAGACCAACGACGTTCAGTAAGAGGGTCTTGGTGCTATACCCTCAGCCGTTGTTTAACAGGGTACATGATAAGCAGTACCATGAGCAGTGGAGATTGGCTTGAACTCAAGGATAGATCGATATGAAGCCCCAAAGATCCTAAATGCTACGTAATCGAAGGGGAAACTTTGATATTCTCTGTACGGGCATTGTGGTATTCTCATCCATTAACTTCGTCAGCCATCCGACGCTTAGGTATCTGAAAGCTCCGGGAACTCACATGAATGCACCGATAGGATGAACTCGTGCCTGCGTACTATATAGTCGTACTTAAGATGTATTTATATATAGAGACTAGTTGGCCATACCTGCGATATATTTTACCTAGATACCAGCCATACTTTTAGCCTTTCTCTTTACGTTTAAGGATTATTGACAAAATTATTGTACCGTTACTGAAAATTTAAGTTAAATGTCAACGAGAATACCTCCGTGCTTTATTGAGAAATGCATTTGCGCATCTTCTCCTCTGTCGGGCGGGCATTTGCTATTCGCCGGCTTTTGGAATACCCAGTAATATCCAGCGTTCCGTTATCAACCTAACATATAAAATCGATAATATTACGTGGTAATCCAAGACTATAGTTAAATATCTTTATATCATTTATAAATAATGCTTGTGAAAACTAGAGACGCTAACTCTCAAACCTAAAGTTTAAGTAAAAAAAAAGATGTGAGCAGAACAAACATAACTTATAAATTTATTAATGTTGACACGAAAAATAACACAGGTATTGTTAGCTTAAAATGTTTCGGTTTATTTATTTTTAACGGTAAACGTTATTTTTGTTATGTCAGACTAATATAAAAGGCTGTTCGTTTCCGGGAGCGGCAAGTTTTAATAAATTTTTATTTATTTTTAAAACTCTTTTCAATTTCAAATTTTGGAGTTCATTGATTTAGGCTAGATGAATGAATACTGGGATTGTGCAATTCCGGCCTTAAGCATGTTTTGGTTGTCCGTACAAACATTTACTTTTAGTTTTTAAAACTTCTCGGGTAATCATCATGCTGAGCTTCGCTTCGAAAACCATAAACCTTTCCTTTTAATAGCTGTTAAATTGTTTGGTTTTATCTTGTTAATGTTTGGTTTCAAACTATATATATCGCTATATATCGCTTCTCCCATATTGATCCCACGAATCATTGAATTAATTGTCTATATTCGTATCACTCGCCGAATAAAGAAATTCCATCCAAATCGTCAGGTTTCGTGGCAAACCTCCACGGTCCGATTTTCACGATCTTTCTAGCTGTGCACATCCAAACTGTGGAACGAGCTTCCCTCTAAGACATTGCCTGAGTATTATGATATGGAATTCTTCAAAAAAGATGTGTAAATAATTTTCCACCAGTGCTGGCGTTGCGATGATGAATCGTCCGGCGTTGCTTATGTCTATAGGCGAAGATGACCATGTATCATCAGATGGCCTGTCTGCTTTCAAGCTATAAAAATACTCGTTATATAAATAATTAACGCGATTGGTCAAGTTGTGTCGGGTAAATATTATATATCAAAATAATAATAGATACGTGAACGTAAAAATCATATTTTCCGAAGTAAAGGTACAGGTAAGATAGAAATACGAGTACATTATCATGAATGTTTAGATCGCGTGTTCAATCGTTCCAACTGGCCCGATACCGGGCCTAACGTAGCTATGACGCCCTCTGCCAAATGGTCTTGTAAGCACCGTAAATTAATGGTGCAGACGTTAATTACGGGATACGATGCCTCAATGTACTAGGCTGCATTTGCTTGTTTATCTTTAGGTTATTCATTACATATACAGAAATAATCAAGCCTCACTGGTATTCATAGAAATATAGTATGTATAATAGATATATTACAAATGATTTAATTATTTTGTTTCATACTAAATGTTTCTAAGTTCATTTATTGACGCATTTATTATGTTATGAAAATGTACTTAATTAGTATAATGTCCGTGATTAATTATTGATTATCCTCAAGTATTAAAATAAAATTGCAGATATTAAGTATTAAAAATACAAAATATATCTTTATTATAAGCTTTAGTTTCTTCTACTATTTTTCAGTTTTACTGTACAACTTGCTGGCATTTGTATATTTCTATTTATTTACCTTTACTAAGTAATATATCAATGTTAACTTGTCATTGGCTACCCTTTTCTAATATAACGTTACGAATAATTGTATTAGTTGTAAGTTTTCCAAAGAAATAAATTCAAAAAAGTAAAATATTTTGTATAGATTTATTTTTAATGGTCAACCATATAATCACTTTGGAAAACAAGATCTAATGGTACGTTCACGAGTACTCGTAGCACCTGTAACAATTGTTACTCGCGTTTATCAGGTACTTTAGTATATATTTTCATGTTTACTCATATTTAAAGCTTCTTCGGTGTCAACACTACATACTTTTACTATGTAGTGAAATCACGCTTCAACGTAGTGTGAGCATGTGTAGTGAAGACATAAAGAACAATATTTCAGTTTTGTTAGTAGATTGACGCTGTTTAATTCAAAGCGTGGCACTTAACGAATCTTTGTTTAAGCAGTTGAGATAATTATTCATGTATGCGAATTGAGTAAATATTCATTGCATATGTAAAGCATGTTTTCGTCAGGTTGAAAGTCATTTGGAACACGTAACCTTAACGGGTTGATTGTGAAAACATTATTTAAATAATAATATAGGCAAGAGGTTTTTAGGGGACTTTAGTAAGAATTTAGAGATGTTATAAAATAAGAGATTATAATCAAACTATCCATTATGTTGTTTTACCATACTCAAACCAGGCCTCAAACTTTCAACGTTATGGATAAGGCACTGTTCTCGTTAAAGGCAAACATTGTTAGCATTAAACTTAATTAATATTATGTAATTAATAATATTATATAATTAATAATTAATAACAAATTAAAACTGTTATATTAACTATGAATTTTATACTTTATATACACCCGTGAGCACAGGCTTACAACTTCTTGCTCGGCATCATTGTGTATCAATTCCGCTAAATAAATTCGTGTCAGTGGACCTTTTTGTCTATACATATAAAATAAAATTCCAACTGATCGCATTCTATACATTAAAGATATTTGAGGAAAGTTAAAACTGTTTAATTATTATTAGGGGCTTTTATTAACGCAATAGAGTCCAAATGAATAGTTATTACAATTTTTGTTTTTGCGTTTGTGCCTGCTGATGTCCAAAATGGCTTAACCGATTTCGTTTTGGTTTTTAATAATGTATTGTTATAAGCATTACTTAATATTTAAACACGTTCCATCTCAATCCGTCCGTACATAAAAGAGTTATAGAATAATTTAAAATAATGTAAGTACTATTTCTAGGCGTAAGGGGTAGTTTTTCGAATAAAAGTTTGCTAGTATTATATAAAAATCTTGAGTAAAATATGCTATTCATAATAATTATTAATAAATAAACGTTTGCAAATTCACATCCCCACGCTAGGAGACCTGTTCCATAATTATCTGGCCCGGCCGGGAAACGAACTCGGGACATCGTGGTAAACCTGGTTACTGCCTACTTTGCTACGAGGTCGTCAGTAATGTCCGAGAGTGTATTATAAATAAATATTGCTCTAAAAACTTTGCTATCTGCTTCGTCTCCCCGATAACACATTACTCATGCCTAAAACTTGTCTCAATGTTAATGCCAACAACTGGATAATTATTAATTTGTCTTCATCATTATTATATGTATAAGCGTAATATATATATATAATTAAAACAATAGTTTTAATCTTCGTCAAATAACTGACACATAATCTTCTTATTTACTTCCCTAAATACCCTAATGGGGTGCGATTATTCAACTTTGTTGTAGTGCGGATTGATGAAAGGGATAGTGGCCACCCAACTGACGGAAGTTGTTACGACGCCCGAAAGCTTTAGACAAAGCTTAACGTTGTGGTATACTCGACTTAAATTCATTAAAGGCTCAATGCTGAACACATGTTTTCTTCTTATAGACGAGGGCATACCGCATACAGCATACCCCACCTCGTTGTTGTTAGTGGCCGATCTGTATCGGAAATTCCGATGCCGAACAAAGATCTCTCCCATGGCTTAAAGAGGAAATAAAAAAATATTAAATATTTTATTTTTATTTAATCAATTATTTATCTCATTTGACGGTAACAATCAAGTCTGAGAACTGAATGTGCCTTCCAAAATACAGGAGCGCTCAACAACTGTTATTACTACAAGCTAGCTATTTAGAGATCACCCATCCCACTACCGACCACGCTCGTAGTTGCTTTACTTCATCGACCAATGTAGATCGACACAAACTATCACACTATGAGCATTTCGAGTATTGTATACAACGGTAAAATATATTCATTCTAACTTCGCAACTTTAAATGATCGTTACATTGGGATTTTATAGGTTTCTGGACAACCGATGAAAAACATAACCCTAACATGATCAGTCGTGGGTCTGTCTGTCTGTAGTATGCGATATTTTCTGCATCCACTGCACAGTAAAGTTGAAATTTTATACATATAGTGTCTGTTGACCTAATGACGGTCGAATACTGTATACACATTTTTAAACGTAAGGAAGTAAATAAAACAGTAATAAAAAAAATATATCATCTTTGTCTGGTATTAAAATTGAATAATATTCATTTATAAACAATATATTTTCGTATATAAATGAAATTTATGACGTATGTAAATTAAAAAACATACATAACTGGATATTAATAGTATGGTATCGTATGCAGTGTGAATCAGATTCGAACTTGATCAGCTTTTTTTCAGATGCAACCAAAAGAAATGCGACAATAAATAACTCTAAACTTTTACCTCTAAAGTTAGTCGCAGGTGTGTTGTGGTTCACGAATGCTTGTGGAAACAAGTTGCATGAGTTTGTGTGCTTCTACGTTGGTAACTATTGTAATAGTTTTCTTAATTCGTATGTTAGATAATGATAAGTACAAAAGCGAATGTGTAAACGTTACAAAAAAGATTTGAAGAATATGATATATTTGTAGATCTATTGTATGTCAAAATTTACCTTTATTTAACTTATTAATTTATTGTTAGATACATATTCACTAGCGGTATAGAAAATATTAGTGATAATATGAAGAAAAAAATTTTTTTCTTCTTCCTTCCCTTACCCTACTTCGCAAGTTTAGCTAGTTACATTGAGTACACAATACTACTTTGGGTACTTGAACTCATCGCTACCGTTCCGTATTTACTCCATACGGTGCACTAGACTAATAATATTTCAGCGAACCCGTTTCCAGGTATCCTCGCAAAACAATTGGAAAGCTTTAGCAAAATTAATTTCTGACTAGATATGCCATTTGCAAAACATTCTATTCGTATGAACTTTACTTTATTCACTTAAATTGTTAATTCCTATTTAATTTCAATGCTTTACAGAAAAATGTCGAAATATGATTTAAAATTTTCTGATTAAAAATAGTACACGCTCTATATACATACTTTCAGTGTATCCTCAATGCGCAAGTTGTGGCTCCAGTTACGAACATTAATGAGAATAGTTGGTGCTCTCAGACAATGGGTTCATAAATCGCGTGATCGTATCGTCGCGTAAAACAGCTAAAATAGTAGTACCTATACTATTGTAGTAATGGCGACATATTCTATGTTTGTTTTCTTTGTAATGAATGCGCGCTACCAAATCGGGGCAGTCAACAGTCGTACATTATGAGCTGAGAGTACACCGGTTTAATAGTTTGCATCCGAGATGTAGCAGTAGAGTACAGGCAGTTATCCGTAAATGCATCGCAATTCAAGATACAAAATGTTAAATAATATGCCATAAAATATATCATCATGGATTATTCGTTTTAACTGTGACGATTTCTGTATGCCGAATTTTTGTTCCAGTTACATGGCTTAGTAATACGCTAATATATGTATATATATTATCTAGTGGTACCAACATAAAACGATTTATTATAGAACACAAAATTATTTGACTTATGTATTAGCCGACAAACGACCAAAAGGCCAACTTTTGGTAAAATTACTATAATAATGCCTATCATTTGATTTTGTTATATTATATTTTATTGTCCTTTTATATCATTAAAAATATGTTTCATGTTGAAGTCAAATAACAATCCCCAAAATCATTGTATAAGCTAAATTTTACACAAGCCGTGATTGCTTTTAAGAGGAAAGACTCAATCAATGTTTACAGAAATAGAAATTGTATTGTTTGTGTTGTGTATTTGTTGGTGGTCCAAAAAAATATAAAAATAAATTAATTACGTTTGCCATAAACAACCAGAAAACCATAAATGTTTATTAACTATTGAGATATTATTTGTCGTTCGAAACACACATTTTGAACACTGTTTATTTCTTCGCAGTTTTCTATCGATTGACTTATCTTTATTATTTATAGTTTTACAGGAAAACTACGTAATGTTAAACTAATTAATGACGTATTGTTGATAGAATAAATACACTACAGTAAAACTGGTGTGTGTCAGTGACCTTCGACGGATTAATATTATAAAACACAATATTACGAGCTTAAATTTAAAGTAATGGACACAAAAAGGTTTTCCTTTATAAATCTATATTTAAAACGTTATTACATATTAATTTAATTAAAATAGCATTACAGAACGGTTTTAAGCGTTTAACGTGGAGGATTAAGGTGAGTATATTAGAATGGTTCCAATAAACGGTCCGTTTGTAGGGATTTGGAACCCGTTGCTATGGAGGTGGCTACGAAAAAAAGGTTCAGTAATTTATCTTTACTTAGAGAATTTACGAGTAAGTATGTCGGAATCACATCACTTTGGAATTTTGGCTTCTTCGCTTATTATAATTATTTACTTTAATTCGAATACCTTTTCTATTCACTTATCTTTGTTTCTGCAAACACAACTGTTAGCGTTTATAAATAAAAAGTCATGTATAATGAAGTTAGCTCGAAAATGTATATGAGTAAGCCTGTTGTTAATGTAAAATAGGTTTATCTAAAAGGGTTATCAAATATTTATTTTGAGAAAAGTGAAAAAAAAAAAAAGATTGTCAATATACATATGTCATAGAGGAAAAGGAAGAAAATAAGATAGTTGGAATCTAAAATTACATTAATAATGCTAATTATTAAAGGAGGTATTTCAGGATGTAAAATTGAGTACTC
>DWPT01003006.1:0-15149 GCA_018251895.1 Agathymus mariae mariae | reverse complement strand
AAAATTTTACTATTAACTACTTTTTATAAAAATGTTCTTAACCGTACAGAAAATATGTTTTAATAAAAATATAATAACTGTATATTCTTCTATGGTGTAATATTTATACAAGATGCTGGCGGCATTTAATGTTTTGCTCTAAAAGCTCTTCTATGACGTATTTTACCCGAAGTTCTTCTGCTAATCTTTAAAATTTATATGGCGCGTAGTATTTGTTACGATTGCTTAACATGCACACATCTGAATAATAAAAATTTATACGATATCCAAAAATACAATGACTTAACAAAAAAAAATCCAAATAACTGCCTTCTACAACCCATCACCGTACTACAACATCCTCGTGGAATAAAAATCGAAATACAATTTCCCAACAACACCCGGTCCAGGGACAACAATTTGCGGTCACAGGCTGATTATACGTAAGCCCAAACAAAATGGTACGAAAAACACTTCAGACAAATCTGAACTTTAAGATAATAGAAACGCAAATCAATTTTGACTAGCAACGGTATTAACACTTAGTCCGTTTTAGGGGAGGGGACAGTTTCGTCGAAAATTCGTCACGTTCGCAGACATCTGTCGCCGGAGTCGCTGTTGTTTCACCGACGAATCAGTTCAAAGAATTTTTAACCTTATCGTCATACACATAAAGGTTTCGTGTGTTGTATTGCCAAAACAAGGTATTATAATCGAATCGATGCTCACGATTCAATCGACGTTATTGCATAATTCGTCGCGATGACAATTCGGAATGGCCGTTGTTTCGTTCGTGATTACACGTAATAACAATCCAATACCATCCATTGGCTTCGGTTTTCGATGACACGTCGATGATTAGATTTTTTCTACAGCAACAGGCAAACAGCTGTTAATGGGAGTCGGGTTAAAGAATATTTCGTTTTTATTAATATAAAGTAGTAAGTGGATTTCACTCTCGTTGCCCACAACGTGTCTAAAATGGTATATTTATTTGTAAAATAATTTCTGACTTTCTTACCTTTCTGTGACAAACAAACATTCATATACTCATAGCACCTGCAATAAGATTTCTTGTGTACAAGGGCAAAAACAACTATCACCCAAAAACAATTATTTTTTAGCACATAAATGTATGTGTTAGCAAAAAAGCGACCAGTTGACACTCAGCTCGAGATCTCAACGGCAAAGACATTCGCATTAAAGACAGATAATTAGCAATAAGTCTAGGAATAATCGATGAAGATTTCGAGATATAATTATAGTTTTATAACATTTAATAACAAAAACAACACCCTTAATAATCTCGGTTGTTTACCATATTTATCACGTTTAAGTGATTAATAAAGGTGAACGATCAAAAAGTGATTAATCAACCTATCTATAGAACCGAGCAAAAATCATTTTTAAATTTAAATTCGCCCGACAGTAACCGAGCACAGTTCATTAAGAGGTAAGTCTTTCACTGGTGCACTTCGCACCCTTTTGATTAATAAGCTTCAAATTGAATAAGCCTCCTTTGACAGCATCAATTTTCCCCACGGTTAGCCAGCATGGGTTACGGTTACCCCAAAAATCCACTTACACCAAGTCTATTTGAAATTTTGATCGACCCCAAACTTGACACCTCACATCAATTTACGATGTAAATTGTCAAAGCAAGCATAACCTAGGTTTACATGTTATGTAGAATAAAAGGTTGAATAAAACATATGTTTTAAGAACATGTTTTTTTATATCAATAGTATATGTATAGTGAATATTTATTATACTAAAGGCATTATTGGCGCATTGTGGCAGAGAAGGAACCGGGGAGCTCGTTTTTAGAATGGAAGTTTGGAGACCACAAACAAATAAATATGTTATACATATAATATGTACTATCAGCAGCCTATAAAGATATTCAGTATTCAAAGAAATTGAATACTCTACTCATTATTTATATCACGTTGTATATTTAAACATAACAGCTTAAACAAATATGTACGTCAATGATAGAAGATAGATCTCAATCGCCGGAAATGGATTCCGAATTTATTCGCATCATCTATGGCCAACCTTTAACTGTGTAATTTTACTTTAGACTTTACAGTCTAAATCTACTAATGCTAAAATTTTCCAATTTCTACCATATACACCAGTGTTATTGTTACCAAGTAAATGTCTCTTTGCAAGTGATTTGAGGATTTTCAGAGTACATTAAGCGAAGCTAACGTCCCCTAGTTAACAGTAACAAAAAAAGAGGGTCACAATTCCGTTCAAAGTCAAAAAAAAATTAAAATTATGACATTTTGCCTCTACAAGACACTGATCCAACTCCTGGATATCAGACATTATTTAAGTTTGGTGATCGCATACGAACGACAAAATCGTTGGTCTAATCTGTGTTTTAGTTTAAACAATTTTACTTTTAACATTAACACACTTGTAACATGGTCCTATGTAAACCCAACTTAACCCGTTCCGGCGTCACTCGCATTTTGCATCTCCACGATTGTCTCATACGTCAACTTGTCCCGACGCCCGACATTGATCGATGGACGCACCTGCTCGCATCGCGTCCGGCGTTTGAGAAAAATGTGATTTATATGGGAATTAGTTCAGGATTGATTGTTGGACGCAGACCAGATATGTTTAGTGTTGTAACTGAGACTTTATGGTTATGTGGTTTATGCGAGGAGGGGAGTATTTTGCATTGCCCTCCGCATTTTGATACACCTACATATTTTTTTGGCTTTCACATGCACCCACAGACTAGGCTGTGGTGGATATGAACACAAATGAGATCAGAAACTTTCACAGGCTGGGAGTAAACATTTATTTGTCCCTTAAATGTATGCCCCGGCTGGATATCGAACCCGACAAATCCGAAGATGTTATTTCTAAAGTAGCTAAATAAAAACCAAATATATATATCCTATATCATAAAACTATACAAATTCTTTACGTCTAAAGTATTTTTTGAATTTTTTCACAATAAAATAATAATAATACTGAAACTAACGAATGTAAAATTTTTACTTTAAATTAAACTTCCACCAAACTTTTAACTTTTTCAACTTTTACAAAAAAATTAATCACAAAAAATATATATTTTTCAAGGAATGTAACTGGAAAAAAAAGAACAAATCAACAAAAAAGCTGTCACCTGCCTTGGAATGCAAAAGCTCTATGATAACAACTTTATGTCACAGTAATGAGCTTATTGTATTCAGGCTCTTTTGGGTGGTCTTAATCCTGAATGTCCAATCATATCAAATGACGCCCTTATCATAAAAACTCTTTATTATTAACAGAAATAAGGTTCACAACCCAAAAGCGGGAGGTATTTCGTTATCGATGATATTTTTTGAATTATGACATGTAAAACCGTGACAAAAGTTTAGCCACGTCATCGGATACGATTGTAATAGAAACGTTGTAACTTTGATTTTCGATGACAGTGATGGCACAAAGTTGAAAAGATTAACGTTATTTAAAACGCGAAATAGTAACGAAAAGTTATTACATATTTTGTTACAAACCGGCAAACGACCGATTCACTTAATAATATGGGATGCCCATAGACATAACACCAGGAGCATCACTGACCAAGCCGAAGCCGAAGCGGGACGCGCTCAATGTTGCACTCGAAAGTGGATTTTCCACAAACTTATCATTCAAGATATGGACCTTACAAGAACGTGACCCATATATTGGCCGTGGGCCTAACTGAGCTGGCACCGGACTGGACTGAAAGGATCTTTAACACGCTACAGTGTATTCAAACTTGATTTGAGACAAAGTTTAGCAGGCAAATTAAGAACTTAACGACCATATTTGTGTTTTTCCTTCACGAATCTCAACAATTAAAACGGAACTGGTATATCATCCTGAGCAGAAGTGACTTGACAAAGAGCAGAGGAGGTTGGCTTGGACCTGAACATATGTTGTTCTGTACTGGATGTACACGACTATTGTTGTTCTAAAATATTTTGTTGTTGAAATCCTACACCATGAATATTACTTAAAGCTTTTCTGCAAAGTGAACACATTATAGTGAAAAAAGTAGTAGATTTAAACTTCTGCACATAAGTTTGTGTGTTATATGTGTGAGCGTTTTTACATTCATCATTTATTTATATTCATTATTTATTTATTTCATTATTTAAGTGGCTAGATACACTGAGCTATGTTAAATTTATTTCGCAGGTTTCGTACATTCGATATAAAAATGTACTCCTTATAGGATCAGTCATATGGTTGACTGTCTGGAATGTATTGAACAGAAAAACTTGAAATTAGATTATCCAATGACTGACGTAAACGTTAATTAATTAAACGAATCAGATTCCGGGTTAATTTGTTAATCTAAATAAAATAGTGAACTCCATCATGTGACGTTCAAATGCTCGAGGGTATATAATTTAATTAAAACACATTCTTTAAATGATCGATGGTTCCCCTGGCATGAATCGAACCCAGAATCAGCTCTTCGGCGGACTTACCAACTAGGTTCACCTTATGAAATCACCATAGAATATAATACTTATAGCTAAATAACACATTGTTTTCCAAACACAAACGTCATTGCTCGCAAGCACACCGAACAATTACATTTATAATTAAAAATCTGTATCAAGATTCATCTAGCAGTTCGATAGGTGATATCCGCAGTGATGTCAGCCGAAACGAAACGGACAATGGTGAATCAACGTCAAATGTCAACGGAGCCCCTTGGGGTCCACTACCAACCGCACCAGTTTAACCAGACCCATGCGCAAACATGACTCTTGCGTTTTCACAAACGGATCTTTGACAATGACTTGCGCGACAAGTGTCCGATGTGTTGGTCGCTGCGATGACTGGCCGTTTCTCTGTCGCCTACCCACTTACTGTTAATGATAATATTAATGTTATCTTTAAAAGCAATCTCTGAGACGTTTCTATGAAAGGCGATGTCTCGCTCGCTATATTTTGATTTGCAAATTATAGTCCAGTCGATGACCTGGCGTATTTTTTGTGAGTAATTAGAATGATCGCTTTTGTCTGATCGATTCTCCATTACCATGCTTAGTATCAAACGATGTAATGAGCGCACATTTTTTTCAAGTGACAAGTTTTGTATACCTTCTTTAGCTTAATGGTTTGAAAATCGGTATCCAGCTTGAAGTAAGTTAGGTTTTAAAAAAAATATTACTTGATTCAGTGGCGGAAAACTTTATAAGATCGTAAAGAAACTCGCATACCTTAATCAGGCCGCAAGTTCTCCAAGTGTTAGCTTTACCGTTCCGCACTTTTCCAGCTTAGGCTATGACTTTAACTGAGCCCAGCTGTTAATTATTAGTTCAATAATCAATAAATGTTATTTATGATTAATTATGGTGTATACTAAAACTAATTATAGAGTACTAGTGCAAAATCGTATTACTTTCTTAAAGCATTTTCAGTTGATCCCCTGGTAGGTCGCATAATGCGTACAAGGAGATCACGATGTGGCTGTAGTGCGTCACGCAGTCAGTGTATTGAGACATAAATGTTTCATCTGGCTCGCGGCCACTCGTGATAACCCACTTGCCGACACTCCCGAGGGATACATAAAGGACTTCGCTTGGATAAGGAATCGCATATTTCATAACTCGTCTTGGATAGGGCGGTGGTTATTATCGATATTTATTTTATCGATGTTTATATATTTTCCTCGGTTTGAACTACCGTGAGTTTTGATGCCAAAACGCAAAAATAATAGATGTGTTTTATCTGTATATTTTTATTATCTACTAGTGACCCGCCCCGACTTTATTCGGATTGAACAATTAAGCTAATTCATACATATGTGTATAAAATATGATTTATGCCTCGAAATAGTGTATCTTTCAAATGGTAAAATAATTTTCTAAATAGGTGCCATAGTTCCAAAAATTACTTTTCGCATATACATAAATTCACAAAATTCACACTCTGTTTATAGAATATTAGAATAGTTTTGATGCTGTTTGATTTCTTATAACAAATATTATGTTATTTTAGAACTTGCTTCAGACTGATTGTCTACTGCTTGTTTACTGATACTGATTTGCGCAACAATAGTCAAAGTTATAATTTATAATAACAAATTTTCACTAATAATTTCCCTTGATAATATATGATTATATTCCCTTGATAATAATTTGCCTTGAAAACCACATCTTCTCACAGCTGGGCTCGGGTCTCCTCTCGCAATGAGAAAGGTGCAGGATATAGTCTGCCACGCTGCCCAAGTGCGGGTTGGCAAACATAACACACCTTTGAGAAGATATTGGAGAAGTCACATGCGCAGGTTTCACCGATGCAAGTGACATTTAATACGCATATAATTTCATTACAGTTGCGTGCAGGATTAGAACTTGCGTCTCCCGTGCTAACCTAACCTACGTTCAAACCACTAGGCTATCACTGCTATAAAACAATAATAATCATATGTAGGAAATCTCTCATCCCATAAAATTTTTAAACCCTGAAAGTCAAAAGTGGACTAGATGAAAATATAATTTATTTAGTTGGCTCTTAACTCCGTAGTGGGCGGCCAGTTTGGCATATTTCGTTAACAATGGACATATAATATTATGAAGATACTGACTATGGTGGTTGAAACATTTAAAGGTTTCATTTAAAAGGCGAATGAATTTCCGAATCACGCTGTTGATATTATTTGTATAATTAGTAAATGAGAAGCAGATGCAAAAGTTTGTATATGTAGTCGGACGTTGAAAGAAGGACGGTAACAGTGACCTTGACGGTATGTCCAAGTTTACGCCCTGGCAAGTGAGCGCTGACCGACGATATATAGGGTTCGCGTTAAAAACAATTATAATTATATCACCTACAAATAAACTGTATTTACAATTGTGTTTTCACAGTACTATAATGAAAAATATACTATTTCCTTCTAACGCAAGTATTCACATCGACAACGTATGTAACACATCACTAGTAAAGCTGTTCACACCCCGAATTTTTTGTACACCATACAAAAGGCTAAGGGGCTACCGACCGGACACAATAATAAATATTTTGACGATAACGCATAAATATCCTTCCTTTATGAATAACAAAACGACTATATGCCACCAGCAAGGGTGGTAATTTCTTTCCTTTTTATGGTCACTCCTTCTTCTTATAAATCGTCGACTATTTATTTGGCCTGGGGTCGTGCAATTTTATGAACGTTTTTGGGGGATGAAATCGTGAAAGGCGTAAAATTACGGTTATGTCTTCATGGGCACCATCATTTTTGGTATGGTGTTCCGTGATCTGAATGCATTTTAACGCTTAGTGAAAGTGGATTTTGCTGTAGACTCAACTACTCAAGAGTGACCCTTTACAGTCGAACAGAAACTTTATGAAGTAGATAATTTCTAGACAATATGTTCAAATCTATACTAATAAATATCACAACATATGTATATATATGTGTGTGTGTGCCTGTTATATAACAACGAATTTTTAATTAAATTTTGATAATATTATTAATTCTGATAGGCTTCGTTAATGTTGTAGTAGCTACAATAATGGATTTAGTACGTGTCAGTTCCAGTGTTAAACCATTACGCTAAAAGTTACTTGGCAAATTTATTACATTATGGATCCATATTTAGATTACTTTTTTGTTTGGGTTACATATGTATAAGAATTACAAGATGAAAGAAAGAAAATCGGCCTGTAAAAAGATAAAATTTGATAAATGTAAAATTTATAAAGCGCTTATTAAGTATTCATAATTTATTTTCACGTATGGACACTATTGCAAGTACAACAATAGATTTTTCAAGCCTCAGTGTGAGTGGGTTACTGCAATTCTTAAATAAAGGTTTGTGACTTTTTACTAATTCTAAAAAACACGCTGCAGTCCAGACGCAGGTCATATACATACCTAGCCTACTTCAGTCGAAAACGATCTCTTCTATCTATTGTCTAAAACTACGTAAACAGGTGTTTTTACTTACCGTTTAAATAAAACTATTTTGCTGTATTTCATTCTAAATTATCACAATTGATTTGCATAGATACCTTCTGAAGAAGCTTAATAAAGTATGCTTCATAAATCATTATTTTCTAGAAGATATGCTGTCACAAATATCCGACTTAGGACCTTGGACGGGTTTCAAAGTGTGATTTAACAATTAAACAGCTTTGCTTTGTAATTTATTGTTCAAATATGAGATATTTTTCTCTGTTACACAGGAGGCCTGGCTGGGAGATACGGTTTTCTTTCCGTCTGAATCTAGATGGAAATATGCCAGCAATAGCTATCGACGTACGTATTCAATTAAACCTCGTTACAATGCCTAGTGTAAAATGTATATGTAGTAAGCTTAATATTTTCAAGTTGTGAACCTGTTAACGTACAATACAATTTGTTATGTGTATATAGAGGATTGCAAAACCAGTTTTGTTCACAGGGATTTTATTGTCACTGTGATTAAATTAATATAATTCAGAAATTTCAACCAGAGATTGTTAGTACTGAGATTGAAAAACACATACGAAGGATATTCATCCTTACGTAGTGAACGTGCTGCCTGTACGGATGACGCGGTTTGCGTCTTCATTCATTATGCGCAAAGCACAAGACTGGAATAACTTGCCCACGTCGCTGTTCCCGGCTACTTACGATGTGGGAGTCTTATATAATTTAGTTCGATCAACATCTTACACTTTATCACCACTTACCATCAGGAGGAATTGTTGTCAAGCATTAAATTACTTTATGTAAAAAAGAAAACGAAAATAATTCAGGAATTTCCAACCAGAGGTTGATACTACTGAGATTGATTCAGGAATTTCAATCACAGCTTGTACACTAGAAACTTGTGCCACAAGGTTGCAACCTGACACTTGGCAATTTCCGCCCGCGTCTCCACATCGCACGAATTTCCGCCAGTTAATTGTACCACACTTTCTACTACCTAAGACTGTTCAACTGCACAAGTTGTAATCAGAGTAACAGTTTAACACACTATAATTATTTTCATCATCACTTTTATTCACCAGAAAACAGAAAATTAAAAAACGAGAATATTTGAGTTAATAGAATAATATTTTATTTATTTATCATACGTACGAAACATGCATGTGACCATGTCACCAAAAAGGCGATGACTATGATGTGGATAGATATATTAGGTCCATGAAACGGTGGATTGATTATATTAGGAGATTAGTCATATTCATATTGGTGAATGAGATGGGAGTTGACGTAAGTATGACAGGAGCGTGATGAAAGAAAAAGTCAAAAATAAGGTAAGACAGATGATGATGATACGTACGAAACATGCAATCAAACGAAACTGAGTAAACACAAATTAATATTTATTATGGTTGTATTTATGTTGTTGACTCAATAAATAAATAAATAAATATAAATTCCCTGTCTTTTTTTGTGTTAGTGGTCAGTATCGATTCGCATTTGCTACAACAACACCTACATACACTGAAGATTTGGCCATATTGGGGCGGCCTAGAATACTCCCCCCAATCTCACGCTGGCAGAACAAGGTGTCGTAAGAGACAGAAGCCAGCCTGCTTGAAGGTAGGGCTTCGCGTAAAGATTATATTATCAGTATTATTATTAAGTCATTAATATTGTTATCGGTATTATTATCATTTCGTGAATCCTGTCTGACTAGCTATCACCCTCCTGCTTGAGTCAGCCGCCAAACGGCTCGTCGTGTTCCGACTGGGGACTTGAGAGCCAGTATTTTCATTCTTACTTTCTTCTCATTACCTGGGAGAAAACGCACATTTGATCTTGCTTATCATCAGGTGACCACTTACCATCAGGTGTTTCGTTTGCTCGTTTGTCGGCTATTAACATAATAAATAAAATTCACGTAATTTTAAATGAATTTATTTTAAACCAGTTAAATAATACTTATAGCTTTAAAAATTCGTTATACTCGCAACTCGTAAAAAGTCACTAGCAAATATCAATTCCCATATGTAAACATAATAAAGAATATAATATATAATTATAGTTTTTCAATGCTAACAAGCTGTTTGATCGTTTGTACAAAAAAAATCCATTACGTATTACAAAAAAAACTTCCTTTTTATTACAAAAAAGGGATGTGAAAACATTGCCGTATAGCCAATGACATGAAAGGACCAATTTCACTGAGTAGCTCTTTTAGGCGCTCCCGCAAAGGGTCAATCGTCCAAATGTGTTTTCAATCAATCTATAATCTTTGATCTTGATAACACAAAGCATGTCTTTTTGTATAACTCGAGGTCGGTCGAGGTCGGTGTTTAAAGTGGCCTGGACTGTTGGATTTAGAATTTTGTTTTTCGTTTGAAAGTTTTATTTTATTTGATCCTAAATTTGAAAAAGCGAATTTCACAATTCTGTTGGAAACAGCCATGAACACAGTTGTTAAATGGCACGCGGCACGTGACCTGAATGATGGCAGGACCGTCGTTATGACTCAACACTCGCAACTCTTGCTACAACGGAGCCTAGCTACGGGACAGGCTTCACTTATGTTCCAACCGCGCTGGAGACTAGTACCTCTCTGCTAGGAACTGTAACATGTTTGGTCTGTAATTATTGTTAAGAAGAGTAAAATCTGGTGGAAACGTTACTCAGCTCGAATTACCAATTATCCGGTCGCGAAGATGTCTGACCATGACGCCAGCCATGCTGTCCATCTCCGACATATTATTGTAAATGATGACGTAACTTAACGTTTAGAGCTCCTTGGTTCAAATAGGAAAAAATGTATTTGTTTGTTTGGAAAATGTTATTTAATAAAAATTACCTAGTATCGTTGTCTGTGACAAGAGCCACAACACAAACACACACACACAAAATTCATTGTGAATAAAACAGAAAACATATACAAAAATAGCTGTCAAACATACATTATACCTAACGTTATAAGGTAAATACACCTTATGACTATGTGTAATCGACTTCAAATATATGAAAAGCCTGCTTGAAATAGGTACCAACTGTATTGGTAATTTTGCATTTCTGAGTAATGTGTTTATGAATCGCTAGTTTCATCCTTCGTATCCTGCACGTTAAAAGAGTTTGCGATTTATAAATAAATTATTTACCAATTACTTCGCTTAGGCATAAACACTGTGAGAGCACCCACAAAATTGAGTTTCCACTGTGACCTCAAAAGTGTGTTAAACTTTTAAAATAATCTACACTTGTTCATATCGTGTTCTAATCAAGTCTAACATTTGAGGTAGTAATTGAATGAATATGTCAAATTAAAAGTGAAATTAAAGGAGTAGGTTACAACTGATTGTGTCATTTCACTAAATTAAAGATTGTAACTTGATTACTGCAGAGTTAAACACTAAAAACTACTCATTAACAATAGCAATTACGATAATGAGCACAGCGTAATTGCCATTGAGCTTACAAAGAAGCCCGAGAAAGAGGGCTCATAAAAGTTTTGGGCCTGATTAAAATTTTTTAACGAGAGCCACCAATTATTACCTTGGGACCAATTTATAAAGAACCACGCAACCCTCCAACGCTGTACTAGAGAACACAAAAAGTTAACTCAAGAGGGTCTTTCCCGTTGGTTTTATTTCGCCGACTACAGTTCAAAAGGGGGGCGTGGCTGGACAAAACCGTAATGATCAAAGATGTTGTTTCCTTTATTTGTGATATCAATCTTCATATTGGAATTTTATAAATGTGTAAAAGGTTTTACAACTTGCATTTCGAGTTGTTTTTTGTTTTAACTGGATATATCGGGTGGATACGGTGGACTATAAAAAATCAGGTCAAAAGAATATGTTAAAAAAATAATCCATATCTGTAACGGACTCATGCCGGATTGGTTCCGTACTATTAAATTATTAAGAAGTATTTTTCGTTTCCTCTAAAAATTTAAGGATCAACTTACAACCCTGATAATCGGTCAAATCAAATAACTAAAGTCAACAAATTCCAGAATAAGAATTCATTAACTTTTGTTACAGTATCCACTTTGCACGTGAACTTTGGCAGTAACTCAAGATTTATTAGTACTGCACACTGTAGGTTAAATATATTATATCAGTATACATCGGAATATAATGGTTCTTTAGTATGAGAATATTTGTGAAAAGTTTAAAAAAAAATAGATATAAATTAGATTAAAAAAATATTATTAAATCGTACTTGTTCAGCAGAGATTTGAAGATTATTAGGACTAATTCGTAGTTGGCATATATGTAAATATATATATAAATATATGAAAAGAAGTTAGAACAAAGAAGAAAGACATTTAATACTTCTTGAAATATCTTTTATCTATCAATAACTGTTGAGAAATTTCAAATATACAGTTTTTTGTACCATGTTTGCCATCATCGAAGCAAATGGTAATTGATTTGTGATATATGATGTGATGAATGATGATTTGTAAAATTAGAGATGAGAACAGGATCGAAAGTCGAGTCTTCCGGGCGGACAATTTGTGTCGCATCGGAGATTTTGAACTTCTCACACTTGGTTTTGCCACTAACAATAGAGCAGCATGATGGAGTGGTCTTTAGGCCACAACCATTATGAGAAGAGACCCATGCCTAGCAGTGAGCCGTTAATGGTTGCAACCAATTACTGTAATCGGAACGGTTATTTCACACTAGCGTTCCAATTCCCCCTACTATTGTTTTGCAATTCACTTCCACATGTGTGGAATGTCAGGTGACGGAAAAAAAACACTCGTAAATCACAATCAATTGCGTGTCCATATGTACCGTGTGGTCACGTAAAGACAGCTTACCTACTGACTGACTTTATCGAGCAATTAAAATTTGAATTTTAAATGTATACCTAATGTATTTATCGTAGTGTCATTTTATAACTGTCACAGTTAACGGAAATATAGATGGTGTTCGGTGCGCTGGCAAACACTTAACATCAATTGTCAGTATGACTGGCATCATCCATACTCAACTGTAAGTTAACCTTCCTTGTCTGTGCTGCAAAAGTGAACGACGAAATTTGTTGAATAGTTGGGTTCAGGAACACCTGAATCTCAGCGGTTAGTTAATTAGTTAGTCGAAACATCAATAATTAAAATGTTACTTTTTCAGTTGACTATATGAGCTAGTTAACCGCTAAACCTCCTTTTTAGCGGTTTCTTCTATTCCGATAAAGTTTTAGAGATGACTCCGATGTTAGATATTTGTACGATACTAGATAGCTATTTTGTTTGACGACTATTCATTAAAAATATTACTGAAAATAAAACAAAACAAAACACATCAGGTATGAGTTTTTCCTTGTCGTATCTAGATGGCGTTACTGATAAGGATGATGGGTTTTTTGTTGTGCAATGGCAATGTGGTAGTTTTTCAGTTTTGATTTGAGGTTTAAATCCAAAAGGTGATTTTGGTGATCATTGAAATTACAACAATACCACGCATACTTTTTACCGCAATAACCGATACTTTTGTGCTCGCCTTAACTGGCAGGCCTAACTGAAGTAGCTATATACTTGCGGATGGTAATGTAATGGCGTATAAACTAGGAAATCCACTTATGAAGATTTGTTTATCGCTTCCTAAACCTATGCTTATAGTGGCAATTACTCTCATGACTTGCTTACACTGAGTTACAGATTGAACTGTTTCCTTGACACAGTTTTGATCTATCAATTCTGCTGGTGTTTTATCTAATGCTTTTTGTTAATTGCCTTAATCGCACCGTATATCTGTAAATATATTAAATTTTATTCATATAGCGTATGTGACACTGGTTGTCCGAACTGCGCGACAATTTGGGTCGCACTAAATACCAGCAGTCGTAACCATCCATTGTTTGGGATGCGCTACGACATAGGCTGAGTGCGACCTTTTTCACTAGTTGTAGTTGTATTTTATGTCATAATTGTTTATATAATTATGTCAACTTTTTCATCGCTCTATGTATGTCATACTGCAATATTAATTGTTGTTATTTTTTATTTTATTTATTCTTCTTTTTATAGCTGTTTATTGTCTTTAAGTTTAATCTTAGTATCAATGTAGACACTTAATTACCTGCATAGCGAAATAAATGGTTTCTGTATATTTAAACGCTATCATAATACTTAAACCAAGATTTTCTGACGTGTGGCCAGAAGAAAACGATAAACATGCTTATAAGCTGACTTGTCATGAGTTAACCGGCGGTATGTAGCCAGAAAAAGAAAATTTGCGACACTACATTTTAAAGACGTCGGGATGTTATACATCGTATAACATATAATGGTACCAGTGTTGTTACCTAAATTGAAGTTCCTTATAGATATAAGTTTTGCATATCTATACTAATAATAATATTTGTAGTAATAAATTTATATAAGTTCACATTTGTGTCAGGTGTAAAACTGTAAGCAAATTGTTGATGATAAATAAATAAATACAGCTCGGCGACCTACAGCAAGAGGTAGTCAATGTCTTGTCTCCACCGTTAGTTCACATGAGCTTGTCTTCAAATTAAGGAGAGATGGAACTCCTTATCCTACTCTACCTGGTGTTCTACAAAAAGTCTTACAATTGAGCAGACAATTAACTGACAAGCAAATGTTTATTCTATGGTTGGGTTTGGTCTGATCATAGCGATGTCATTATTTATTTATTCATGCCACCCGTAACAAAATTAATCTCAGTGCTCGTTTGTGCGAGCCTTCCTATTTTATTAATTTATATATTTTTATTTATTTAATAATAGTCAGAATTCTATTGGTCCCGGCCTCCATGCAGGCAATGGCTAAGCAAGAATCAGTGTTCAAAATTACGTGGCCTATCCGTTCGTAGCATAAAAAGGTAAACTACAGTCGCTTACCTCCATGTCATTAAAACATATAGGTTACCTCCGTTCAATATTGCACAACGAGTGAGAAGACAGTGCGCAGTCTTCAGACGTCTGAATAATTCATGTGCTCACTTGACCGCGTCGGTCACACGCCATGTGTTCGCGAACGGGGTCTCCGACTAAGTTATCGCATGACATTTTTATAATTATAGGCACTATCATTAATTAAAAATAATATTTATTTATTTAAATAGAAATTGAAATAAATATATTTTGCTATGGTTAGTTAATTGCTCAACAAAATCATCCATATTGATTAATAAACTATTTTTTTTTTTTTTTTTACATAGAATAAGTTAATACTTGACAACAATCCCACCTGATGGAAAGTGGTGATGAAGTC
>DWPT01003005.1:0-15150 GCA_018251895.1 Agathymus mariae mariae | reverse complement strand
TATGACGGAATCACAAAACTGGTGGAAAGTGTAACCTTGTGGATTTTCAGAAGTTGTTTGATTTCGTTATCAGTAGCGGCTCTACCCAAAAGCAGAAGTTTGGTGTCATATTTCTCCAAAAAGGGACATAAACCCATAAACTTTTAAAAGCTAGCTTTTAAAGAGCTACAGGTTCATTGCATTTCTGAGCAATGTTTACAAATTATTATCAGGAGTTATCATCAACATCATTCACTAATCCAAAAGTTCAAAGTCACTTAGCAAACAATGGAGCTATGTTAGGTGCATCGCTCCAAACACCAAATGAGCTGGGCACATCATTCGTAGGACTGTTAACCAACGAGGAAGAAAGATCCTCGAATGGCTTCCACCCCTTAGTAAAAATAGCACAAATTGGCTTCAACCAGTAGACGAATGACCTGAAGAAAATGGTGGAGCGCTTTTGGATTCTGTGGGCCCAAGACCGCTCTGAGTGACGCCAATTAGAAGTGGCTCAAGTCCAGCTGTAAACTATCATAAGCTGATAGATAATAGACAGTTACAACAGCAGGGCCAGACTCGACACATCGTTACGCATTACGTGAACCAATCGTGATCGCGTGACGTCAACCATCTCGGCCCCGTCTCTGACGTATCGACTCTTATATAAGAGTAGCTATGAGCGCGTATAGTACGTCGGATTCTCTCACCCTCCTTGACGCCCTTCGTGCGCAACAGGGTGTAAGACACGAGAAGTTTTCAACCAACATATAATATTTTTTAAGCTAGCGCAGTACATAATACATTTATCTAAATAAACATTATTTTTGTACTTATGTATGCGTATTTCTTTTTCAGGAAAGAGATAAATATAGGTACATATCATCATTCACTAAGTACATGAATTGCTGGATAATATATTATTAATGTTAACTTAATTAACCAAAGCGTACGTAACATAAATCTTCAATAAAATTACGTTACAGAACGTTTTCTGATAAGCCAACTTGTAGTTTCATAGGTATACTGCCCGAAGATTATGTTCTCCCAAGTGTAAAGTTGCAATTAACTACACCCAAAAACAAAAAGAAAGCTTTTTCGTTGCGTTTATCACTTGGACCTAATATCTCCCGAGAGCAGTGTTCTAATCAGCGAAATGGAGCTCTAAATCGACAGGTTTGGGCTTAAAATGCATTGAGGTGCGAGAGGTGGAGCGGAGGCTGTGCGGTGGAACACCGGCGCGCGCACTCCGACACATAGAGAGGGGCACTGGACGGTGAGATATGTCGATAAATAGGGCCGGTTTTTCTATAGAGTATCTAGGCTATAGCATAGGGCCTCAAGATCAAGAGAGGCCTACGTTCAAATTGTTATTTGTTTGTATATACTAGATTGCACCAAAATATTGTTCACACTTTCACTGATTGCTATGACAAATATTGCCGTGTCTAAAAACAAAACCTATTGATATCCCGACGATTAAAAGGGAATCATAAGTAGAAATCTCGAAGGAAATAACAAAAATGATCATTTTTGTTTTTCTCCAATAAACATTTTGCGGTCATGCACTTATGTTCTCGAATTCATTTTATGTTCGATGCTTGTATAAATGCAAGTAATGTCGAAAACGTTAATAGCGGATTCAAGACTACGATAAAGCCATTTCCAATCGTATCTTATCTTTAACAATAAGCTTTATTAAAAATGCGTAAAACTTCAAGTTAAATAATGTTTACTTAATGGGGTACGTATATTGGGTGAGAAATAACGATACACTCTTACAATTTATCGTTCGCGACCGGAAACATGGGACATCACTACATTTCAGTTTTCAGTCCTTCCTCCAAAGGATGGGTGTACGCGCGCCGCCGCATACCGCGGCTTACTAGAAAATAAAAATAAATTAAAGTGGTGAGATAAATAAGTGGGAATGTATTCTGCACAGTGAGTGGAGTGATCCGAAGATGGGCGTGGATACGGTTGCTCCCCAAAAACCCGTCGTAAGTGCATCGCTAGTACTGCTATATTTTTAACTGCAACATTGTGCGGCCGTCCCTTTTCAATGACCTTTTTAATTATCATCAAATGATCTCTCTGAACTTTTGATAATTAAACAGGTAATTCGCTGTCAGATATCCCGTGGGAAATTTAAAACTGTTATGTTGAATTTTTTTTCTCGCTTGATATGTTTATATTGACACTTCATTAAATGTCAACGATGTGTATAAATTAATTAGGGCTTATTTATGGTCTGAACAGTTACAATTCAATTTAAAATTAGAGTATTATTATAAGAAATATATAGCTAAATAAAAGTTAGTCATAAAAATACCGTATGCAAGCGTAATACACCGGGCAGCAATAAAAATATTATAGCAGGCAGTCAATATGTCATTCGATAGGCTCTGGAAAAGGTGGTGGCATCAATACAATTTTTAAGGGTTCATGAAGGGTTCTACAAGTCAGGTTTCGCTTTGCGCGTTATTTGACTACGATGGTATTGCGTATTGCGTGCGAATGGCTCTGTATTTTGTTCAATACTTACTGAAATACATGAATAACCGATTAATTATTTAGAGTATTAAAAGAAATAATGTGTTATCTCTACTCGTAAAAATGCATAACATTCTATTAGATACAAGATTTGTTTTCACGTCAAAGTCTATGCCAACAATAAATATCCGATCCGATTTTTGACATATCATGACATTTTGTAGCATCCCCAAACGTGGGGACTGGCCCCGAAGGGTTTATAATAGTATTAATAATAATCATTAATGTACACCATAGCACGGACATGACTTAAGAACAATTTAATCAACATAATTAAACAATAGGCGGGTGTAATAAAAAAACTCAACGTTTATTTTGGATACGGCTACTATAGGGGAACGTAAAAATTAAAGTGAAGCGAGTGTTCTTATTACTGGTCTATACCTACAAATGTTATGAATTAGAGAGTGCAAATTTTGTGATTTTGCGTATATGCGGGAAGTAATATCCGAAACCACTACATCCATTTGAAAAATTCTTTCACCATTTCATTATTATACATTATTCCGGAAAGCCATATCAAGTGTGTATGTATAATGATGATGTATAAGTTGTTGATCCAGAACATTAACGTCGGGCATCGGATAAAAAATACATAACTAACACACTCATTGCCCGCACTGACGTGTAAAGTGTTGTTGGTGACATGAAACAAACGAATAAGATTTGACTAGATAACCAACATTTAGCCGTCACATAAGCGTTTGCTCCGAACAGGAGTCGAACCCGGTAAAAACTTGTTCGGAAGGTTATAGGATATCTTAAGCCACCTATGATATCTTAAGCTTTGCAGAACATTAAACTAAATTCAACAAGAATTGTGAGATATTTGTGACGTGAGGGAAGATATTGAGCTCTGGAGTATATTCTTAAAAACAAATGAGCACTTAAGTTTAGCATCGTACATGGTATACGACGGAGTCTCTCTCATGTTTCTTGTGGAATTATTTTGTGTACATATAGCCTGTCTGTATTTACCTGAGACCGCATAGTAATTTATACTGCGCTATAGTAATTTAAACGCGTGCTCGTTGAATATTAGTTGAATCTTTATCATAAGTTTGAGGTTGCTTCATACTGTATCAAATTTCAAAATACAGTATCTGTATTTTCAATTCTTCACGGGTACATTGCAAATATTTATACTTCTAAATAAATTTGTTTAAGTTGTAAGTCAGTCAAGTCATCTCTCAGCCCGACAGAATGTAAATTTAAATACATCGCATCCGGTAAACTGCAGTAAAACAAAGCTACTTGCTTAATTGGATTACAAATAAGCAAAAATTAATTATAGAATTGTTTTGTGTAACTATGTATATATTTTAACCGAAGTAGAAAATTAGTACTGTGGTCGTAACTCTACGTATTCGAGAGATTGCTTTGAAAATCAGTCTTCTACTTGGTTTGGTTGTCCTGCACACACATGTAATTATTTCCTACTTATGATTGTTGTTATTATGAAGCACAACAGTTCCACGTATGGGCGTGTTTTAAAAAAAATGAGCAACACAATACTATATATAATAAGATAACGCTCCACCGCGGGGGCTGAATGCAATTTAGGAAATTTGACTGTTTCTAAATTGAAATTTGAAACGGCCAAACCAACGGCTGGCGCTTCATGTCTGAATCACATCGACGTATATCCAGGATCATCATTTGTATTAGTGTCGTAAACATGCCGACAGGAGCCCGCTTCAAGTTTAATAATCATTTCGTGACATTATTCCACGCATGAATCTATAATCAGTATGGAAATCAGTGACGGGAACTTCTCACACGATGGTGCTCATGTCAGATCTTGAGAACGGTTCCCCATACGCTGATATACGTCTAATATTTCTCTACACGCTGGTTATATGTTGATTCTCTCCTTATCTTAATTATCTTTAATATGTAATTTTTTTACTTCTGTTATGTTCCTTTCCCCATTAGTCATCAAAAGACATCACGTCATCAACGGCCAAGGTTATAAACTGTTAAACTGATGGTATCTACCGATTACCTTTGAAGAGGTTTTATCCATACACTAGTGGCCCACCACAACTTCGTTCAGGTCTAACAATAATGTATGTATATACACATACATCTAAATACATATATACATAATATATAATCTATGTCCAACCGGAGTAATGTACGTTTCAAACGGTAAAAGAATTTTTCAAATAGGTGCCGTAAGTTACCGCCCGCAGATACACAAGGTCACAAAGTTCTTACTCTCTCTTTATAATATTATTATAGAAGTTATTTCGTTTGACATTTGCATTTTTTGAAATTTCAAAACAAATATTGATACTAAAATGTTTAAGCTGCAAATCCATTTTTCAATACAAATTTTGGTTCGAAGGTTTATTTACTTTTAATTATTTCAAATTTCAACATAAATTATTCCAGTCAGCTACTTTTCAATAGATAAACTTTCAGCGTGCTCTGGTAGTCTGGTACTGAGAAGTGTTTTATGAACATTTTTGCGTCTTCTAAATTAAACACTTATTCACATATCTGTCTCGAAAAAGCTTTAACAACCAAAATCTAAATAAGATACTAATAATATAAAATTCCGGTTTTACTTTATTCCTCTGCAACATGAAACGAAGCAATTTTATCCGAAGCTGACAAAATTGAAAATATTTATAAACGAAATTCGAATAAAGAATGAGTTCCCAACAAGGTTTCGTCATAGTCTGGTTAACCTGAACCTCACCTTTGAAAATGAAGAAGATCGTGTTTCTGTACATAATTACAATAATAATGATAACAAAATTTATTTATTTACTTTACTAGGCATGGGTTGATACAAAGGATTTAATATCTTACTTAGTGAGAGTCAGGTACCTGATGTAGGTTTGTGAAAACCTGAGTTACACAGTTACCCTGCATATTCGGGTTCTTTTTGAATATTTAGGGATGGACAGGGGACCTTCCACTCTTAAGTCTAAGCCGACCTCTTTTGTGCTCAGTAGACCCTGCTGAGCAACGGATGAGATAATGGTGTTAAGTCCCTTTGGCCAGCGCCGCGTTTTGCACGACGCAGTTATATTCTTACGCATAATTGTATACACTTTTTTAAACTGTTTCGCTATCTACCAACTGTTTTATTGGTTATTTCGTTACGACTTGGTTTACTTTGACCATTCACCATCACATGGTTCGTCTCTTCGTTAGCTGGATGTTATTACGACCAATAAATAAATAATTAAGACCAATTCTAGACCGTCCAATATCCCGTTTTCTGTGGAATCGCTTTTTGTTACAAAATCATAAGTAATCAATTTTTGGAACGTCATTCAACTGGATTTATTATGATATCGTTATATAAATGGAAACATTATCTCCAACTAAATGGTGTAGTAAATTAAGTAGAGCTATGTCTGTAGTGCACTAAATGTTTTAGGGCTTCATATAATGGCTTCCAAGAGAACGACATGTCCGTCTGAAGATTATCAATCGATTATAAACCTAATAAACACAGTTAAGATCAGGAGGAGAATAAGCAGATGTGCACCATTATGATTTTAGACTTTAAAAATCGTGGAATTATTTTCTAGGCACCTAGTACCTGGTTAAAATGTTCTTGGTAGGGACTCATAATTCGTCCCAGATGTGTAAGGCTAGCCGTGTGCTCGGACGTAGTAAACAAACATTGGATACTGTTCTTTCAATCTATAAAATACTTTATTTTTGGACTTCCAGTGACCGACATATCATTCTTATTTATGTTATCTTTAAGAAAAGCTTTAGATACGGTGATTCGAGATTGATTTTGTCGGTAAAAATAAATAGATAAAACGAGCAGGTAATAATATGTTTAGCGCGTCTGTTTTGCACGTACATATTTAAAGAATTCATTACTATTTACATTCTTCTTTAACGATTATTTTTTTCCAAACGGTAATGATATATTTCCATACGCCCTGGTTACCGCTTTCAGATATTTGTTGAGATATAATCTTAGCCTTCAAAGCGACTCGAGATTCTAATATTTGTATTCATGACGCTCTCCCTACATGTAAAGCACAGATATTTTTAATATTGTGCGCGATGTAATAGAGGAGTGTCTGTTTGATGAACTCGAAATAATAGTAACTTTAAACTGTACTATAGAACAGACTGAAAACTTACGAGAATATCACAGGCATCTTCTCGACGACTACCCTTTCCGCCATGGAAATTTTGGATTAGATTTTCATATCTCGAGGAGAACTATGATCCCTTGAATACGAATACTAACATTGATACCTTAAAAGGCTGGTCAACCAAAGAAATCTATCCTTAAGTCCAGGGGAGGCTCTAGCTCGTGTAGCGCCCGTGTGCAATGAAACCCTGGCGCCCCCTAGGCCTGACCCCCCCCTCCACCCTCGGCGGTTATAACTATTAACTTTGCCGTCGTAACAAGAAAGTTTTTTCATATTCAAACAAGCTATTTTATGAGTAGGTATAGCTTACAGTATGGTATTAGTTACGGCCTTTCTTCTTATGACGGCAGAATGACACTCATTATTTTTATGCCTGTAGCACATCTCTGTTGCGAAACTAAGCGCCGCCACCGCGCTGGCTGGCCGCTTCTGTCATATCATTGTCGTACCATGATGGCCCAAGACGATGCTCTCAGCTGTCTCAGCACACATTGCACACCCTGCACTATAGGTTAAGCCGCCTCTGCTTAAGTCTTTAGGACCTATGTGTGTCCGAGCGACAAACTGCAGCGTACAGAAAACCTAATTTAGTCACTCGTTATTAAATGTCGCATTGTAAGTAGGGTTGCAGTATTACATTATAGAAGAGATAGAGCTATCCCATGCTATGTAAAAAAACCTACAAATATATCATTACTTTGACTATAGGTAAAGGAACGTAACTACTACCCATCTTTGCAAGACACATGATTTGGCATCGTAGTAGGTGCTATATCCTTTAAACAGTCGTAATCGTATCATGTCTCTTAGGAGGTTTGAGAGACCCTGTGAATATCAATACTTAGTACTTGACGTACTTCGGTGAATTGGGCCACCAGCCAAGTGGCAATGTTCTATTGCATGAGAGCGCCAACACTTTTTTTAGATTGAACCTTAGGCTTTAGAATGATTACCACCAAAGAAAAATAGATTCAATAATATTTTTGTGGTAATTGGGGATACAGAAATATCAACTATTTATGCTTAGAAAAAGCATCTGCATTGTTTCAGGATTGGGTTTTATTCGTTCTATAAATAAGAAATTAATATCTTAATTTATAATTTTCTTATTTATGAACGAATTGAAACGAAACCAATTATAAATATTAAGTGACGCTTACTACATGACTGGTAACCGGAACGAAATCAGATAAGAGGTCAAAGACAGAAATTTCTATCAGCTATTGTTTTGGGTGTTACGTAAATAATGGCTCCTCATAATTATTTTTTTAATATGTTAATTATAATTTTATTATATGTGTACATAGAAAGACAAACAGAGCAAATGTTAAGAACGTTAATAATATTAATCCTTTTACATATAATGAAAACCTTTTGTTTGTCATTTGGAAGATAGTCCGTAGCGGCGTCCGCGATCCGTGGTTGGGATGAAAATAGCCCGATACCCGTTTATCCTTTAGAAATTGCGTCCTCGACCTTTCACCAGCAATCGTTAGCACATTTATTACCAAGAGATTAATCAGTTGTGACATTAATATTGAAACTTATTTTCTTATGAAATTGAAAGTTTCCATTCAACATTTTCCACTCGTTGAAGATGAATAATGACAAATGTCTGGGAATTTATATCGCGTTACGTGTGCATTATTTCTACCATGGCGGATTTTGGTAACGTAAAGTGAGTGAGTAATTAATTGATTCCGTAGCTCCAGATAGGTGTCGATAGGTTTGAATTCTATAACTTTTAAATTCATTGATAATAAAGAATTACAGCTAATTTTAATGGTAAAAGAAAATAAAAATATCATCAGCACTTTCCTTGATACAGTATTAACCGAGTAAAATAGTAATTCCAAAGTAAATATCATCCAAGTGCAGAGAATATAATTTTATGACAGAATCAATTTATAGTTGATCTTGATGAAAAGTCAAACAGAAATTCTTTTGGGCCAACTCTGTAAATTATTTTAATTAATAAAACCCCAACATTGTCTACGAACAGAAATGAAATCATATAAATGTTAAATACCTTCAAAATAAAAAAATATAATTTTTCGCTTCAGATTGAAGTTTTTGTAAGTTCTAAAATAAAATATGGCTAGAAGTCTTGTGCAGAGATAATACTGAGAACAACTCCAAGTCGGTTCGGTTGAGAGCTCTTTGGTATGAAATTTGACTTCCTCGACCTTCGGTGTAAGTAGCTACTTGATTGTCAGGGTTGTCGATTGGGAAACAACCCTATTATATATCGATCCTGGATATGGTCGAAGTATTTATACATATTTCTAACATCTACGCGGCAGATTCCCTGAATACAGGATAGAAATATCTCTATTAAAAATTATATTCTATATGCCTATATATTTTTATAAATGAATTTTATTTAGGAATCACCATATACTTTTATATCTTAGAAACGTTGACGTTGTACATCAATATTTTGATTTTAATTCTTATTCGAACAAATCACGGTAAATATTAATTGCATGACTTCCCCAGTTACCCCTTGGTGGCGCTACTTCGGGAATCCTGATACTTCACGTCAATATTAGGATTCCTACATACATACACTTATATTTATATACTCTACGTAACTACATAACACAGAGCAATAGGATATCTATACATATAATAACATTTTAACTGATCGCTTTCTGAACATGAACGATATATGAGAAAAAATATAATTAGAACTCTTTATTAACGCAATAGAACCCAAAACAATGGTTAGAATTTAGGTCTGTTTGTCTGCGCGTTTGTTCGCGCTAATCTCAAAAGCTGCTTATCTGAGTTCATTACTGTTTTTGCTAATGTATTGCAGTAAATGTAACTTATGAATTAAAGATTTCGTAATGTATTTCTAATTAAATAAAAAACGAATTAAAAGTTATAAATTAATATTGTAATTTGTAAGTCATATAACGATGAAAACACGGCAATTCCGAACAGTTTCGTCGGTATATCACAATGTGTTTACAGACACAAGGTCCAGTACTTCCTATAGGGTAATAGTAGCTCGGTAGTGATTATGAATGTCCTCCGTGACACTTATTGGATTCAATCGAAGCCTTTTGATGCGGCATGCGCCTCGCTGGAAATAAGCTGTGAGTGTGATTACAATGACGACAGTATTGCCGACACATTATTATATATGTCAGACGGTACGATATTGTTGGAAGGGCAAGCTATTCAGATTAATAATGATGACCATGATTCTTCTCTATAGCAATTCATGGAGTACTAGCTCAATGAGAAATAACACTTTATTATTCTGCACAATTATCTAAACTATAGAAGCGATCATAGCTTGACAGCTTAAGATAGTTGCCAAGTTCCACATCGGATGCAGTCGGTAGTTCAGTGTAGGTATGACCGAGGTGGTGATAAAAAAATTGTTTCGTAGTTTTCCAAAATTTACAGCACATATTATTACAGATAGTTAACACAAGACTTCAACATGTTTGTATTGTCACTGGTAATTGAGGAAATCTAGAGCTTATTCCGCCTCGATGTTCCAGTGCAGATTGGTGTAGTGGTTACTGACCAACCCAAACGCTGCTGGTTCTTAAGCCCAAAGGCCTCCTGTTGACTTGTAACTATTAATTTAATGATTGTGTATTTTTCGTTCCAACGGGGTTCGATGGCCCGACTGGCCGACGGCGGGGATGACGTAGCCTATCGAACGGGACGTCTACAAGTAATCAGCAATCATGAAGCATATTAACGACCAAGTCGGTTGTGACCCGATTGGTAGTGACTTTGCTTGCCGAGCATCGCACGAGTTCGATTCCTGCTCGGGGACATTTATGAGACAGATAAATATTTACTGGATCATAGGTAAAGTACGTAATGTCATATTTGTGTATGCCTATGTCACCCGCAATTCGGGAATCCTAGTGCGCGGGAGTAAGTGTGTGAGCGGTTATTATTATCGGTTACCTATCCTACATTCGGGACCGAAGTTACTATGTCAAATTAAAGGCACAGAACCATGTTTTACTGTTAATCCTTGTTATTGTTACTAAATGATTCTTTAAATTATACAAGTACACGGCAAAACATCTCTCACTCACCCATTAAGTAAGCCTACAATCACAGTAACGGCTTGCAATCCGTAATGATCCCGAAAGCAGGCATAACTTAAACCTAACTATCGCTTCCTAATAGTAAATCGATGTCGTAAATATCGCAATAATATGTTTAGGTTTAATCTACAGCGAATTAGGATTTTTGAGGAGCGACGTTAAGTTATAATCTATACTAATATTATTAATAGAGAGAATGTGAATTTTGTGAGTTTGTGTGTATGCGGATAACATCCGGACCTACAGCAACTATTCAAGAAATTAGATTTGAAAGATAGAATATTTCCAAGTACATGGTATTAAAAAAACTTTATCTTTGTTGGAATGTGATAGTCTCTACGGCATACGTTTCATACGGTTTTTATAAATATATATTATTGATTCTCGTGAAAAATTTTGGTGTATAACGCTACGAACATATGTATAAACGCCTGATAAAAATGAGCAACGGTTTATTTCGAATGCGATTATTATTTGTGAACGTAAAAACCTAGTTTCCTGAATCGAAGTGTTATGCATAATAATAATACATATATACATATAATAGGTAAGGTTAATATTGATGTATGTAGCTCCATTACATTACCAAAGCGATGACAATAATTTTGTCGCCACGAATAAATTGAAAAGGGTACATATTTTTTGTATTATTACAAAGTAACAACTAATCACGTAAGTTAAGTAGTTATGAAAATTCAAAATGTTGATGTCTTTAAAGATTCATGTTTTAATATAAAAGTTGATTTAAAAATTACTTACTTATGTCGATAATCGATATTAAATCGACTGTGTTAGTAATTAACTTGCTACAAAATATTTTAGTTTTAAACAGATTGTTGTACCTGAAGTTAGTACTAATGCCTATGGCTTTTTTGTAACATGGTATATAGGTTTGGCTGTGTGATAATAATCTAATATAATAAAAAGGGGAAGAGCTCTTATCATTTTTTAATGCTTTTGGTCAGTTATATTTTTTTTTCTTATATAAGATAAGTTAATGCTTGACAACAATCGTACCTGATGTTAAGTGGTGATGAAGTCTAAGATGTTGAACGCATTCATTTATAATAGCCTATTTAGTCTCCTCTCGAAGACTCCCACATCGTAAGTAGCTGGGAACACCGACGCGGGCAAGTTACTCCATTCCTTTGCAGTGCGCATAATGAATGAAGACGCAAACCGCGTCGTCCGTGCAGGTGGTACGGTCACTACGTAAGGATGGATACCGTTCGCCGAGTTGTTCGACGGAGAAACGACAATGGGGGAATTATTTCGAATAATTCCTGCGCACGCTCTCCGAAATGCATTATATAGAAGACCGAGAGGCTGGCAACCCTGCGCCTGTGCTCAAGGCTTTGCAGATTGGTTCCGACCAGATCTGGGTCACCAATGAGCCTCTTTGCACGCCTCTGATGTAATAATCCGATTTAACTAATTAGTTGGCTTACTAAATTTGTATTTATAGGAGTATATTTGAAAGAAAGGCAACTGATTCACTCAGTTGCATGATTCCTCCATCGATTTTAATTCGGTAGAGTTTGAGCCAAATTTTCGTCTATAAAGTTTGATGTAGCGTGCGCCAGTTACCAGTACCTATTTTTGTTAATGAAAATCACGCTCCTACAGTTCATTTCTAGTTGATACAATTTGACGAAATGTTATGGCGACTTTTTACCACTAGTTTTAACGTCATTGGTTCATTAGTATAAGATATCTGTTTAAAATAAGTACCCAAATCTTGTGTATCGCAGATGGCATAGACACACAACGATATCAGTGATAGCCATGTACAAAGTACTAGTGAAAAAATTTGCAGGGGAATAATATTAAATTACAATTAATGATTACATTAATTTAATTATCTATAATTATTACCTTGAATAACAATCGAACCTTTATTGTCAAGTTCCAAGCCTTAATACTTTGTCATGATGCTTAAGGAAAACGAAAATTAAATAGGTTTCCAAAAGTTATAAAATGCATATTATTAACCGATGGTTCTTAAGAACCGTGGTAACTATTAACTCAAGAAATGAAAACATTTTAATCAACCATTGATTTCTCTCACCAACAAATAAGTAGGTTGGTAGGTCGCTATTTATGTGATTTCTCTGGTTGTACCCTTGCTCGCTCACATTGTTACGACATGCATATTGCTGAAGGTTTTCCCTTTAATGTGAAAAAACGGTAAAAGATTATATTCTGCTTCAAAATGTTTTCGTATTTTCGCGACATACAGTAAAAAGTCAAATGAAGAGGTGTGTGTTTGTAGAGATAAGCTTGGGTTCCGCGGGGGTTACTTTTGAAAGGTATAAGTTTTGAATGTAAACTTTAATGACGTTGTTCACCTGCTGATTTTTTCCAAAGTGTACAAATTATTAACAATTCAATAAATGAGTAAACCTTATGTGCTAATTAAAGCAAACAATATTTTTTATTTGTTTTAAATTTCATTTTAATTTAAACTCGAATTATTATCAAGTTCGAGATCAAGTATCAGTACGAGTTTAATAGTGTGTCTAAGTACACGCAAGCCTTACAAAGCTTTTTTATATGTATCCCGAATTACGGATATTTGAAGCAGAATCTGAAACTAAACGAAAATAATACTGCAGTATAATATTGTACCCGTCATAAAGCGTCTTATGTGTGATACTGCAAATATATATAAAATAATTGGTGCAACCTGTTGGACGAAGGATGAACTAATGATGCCAGATCCTACTGGACGCAGTCCCCTTGGCTTTGTATCACAAAGCTCATTCCCGAGCATGCTTTTAACACTTCTAGAACAAACGCTGAAAACCTTAACGGGTCTCAGATGGATTAATGGAAAACAAATTAAAGAGCCGATTTATTTCCATCCGTACTTGCAACGCTTGAAAAATATCTAACAGATTTTTTAATAATTACATATTAGCCCTGATTGATATTTCACATTTTTTATGTATTAAGTAATTACTTTGTAGACTAAAGAAAAACATGTTAAAACAATTGATATCATTTTCTAACGTAGCATTAAGCCTGAGAATAATTTACAAAGTTGGACAATGTTCGCGTGCGCTTGCCGTTTCGTTGTAAATAAACCCCTCAATTAATTTGCATATCATCGTTTACGATAACTGTGGCATTTCATTTCCGGCTACCAGTTACAATATTCTCATATACTACACTTAATATACGCCAATAGTAAAATGTATGGACATTTTGTAATTGTGTAATGTAAGTGTAATTATTTTTAGAAATTCGTAGTAAAAATGAGCCTCACATCGGTTACCCATTGCTGTCCTCAGAGAGTGTTCATTGTTTCTTTTGTATTTACGTAGTTTACAGCATCATGCGCTGTGAGGCATGGTAACTTCTTACTTTCATCTGATCGGAACACGTTTTATCAACAGCTGTGCTGCTGCATACCATGTCGAAGATCCAATAAACGTAAAGCAGGAAGTTTGACAAGCCAATGTATATTCGTTAAAGTTTTGTAAAAATGCTATCGTATATAAATTCGTCGGCCTCCAAGGACTGTTCTTGCAGCAGCAGACGTGCTACCAGGGTAGATCTTGTGGTAATATTCCTTGAGGATATGTGGGTATGCGTTCGTTAGTGCCTTGCCGTACTGAGGCAGCTACAGCTGTTACTGTCACAATTAACCAAATAAGCTTTGAAAGTCCAAATTTACTGTATATTTAATTTTTACCCAAACCGAACATCGGCGCTTAAGCCGGTTAGTAGGCGGTAATTAACACGGCATGATTCATACGTCAAGCTTACACAAAATGTGCTTAGTAGGTCTTTTAGATTTACATTGTCCTTATGGTATACCTCCTGAATTTTAACAATATTTGAATAACAATTTAGAAAATAACACATTTATGCATAAAAATTGTTATAATCACAAATAATGCTATTAACATAACACATAGAAAAAAATTGACGTTGCACTACGCACACAATTCAATACTGGTTAAATTGCGCAAAGCTAGTTGCAGGCGGCTCTAAATTTATCTAGAGTATTGGAAAAACTAGCATGCATACAGTTATCAGACTATCTGGAGAAGAATAATATCTTACCCGCTATGCAATCAGCCTTTCGTGAACGTAAGAGTACAACAACAGCATTAATCGATGTTGTTGATAACATTTTATCTGCTCAAGACACAGGTGAAGGAACTGTTATTGTCTGACTTGATTTTTTGACAGTATTCATATATCATTGCTGCTCTCAAAGCTATGTTTTTCCGGTCGCAAAGAGTAGTTCTGCAAAATGAAGCCAGTTGGAAGGTCACCTATTCTTCTTGCAGACCTCTTCACCCAGGAGTCCCACAAGGTTCTATACTTGGCCCGCTCTTATTCATATTATATAGTGCAGATTGTGTTAATCAGATAAGACACTG
>DWPT01003004.1:0-15152 GCA_018251895.1 Agathymus mariae mariae | reverse complement strand
CAATGTTAAAGCACCTTTTCGAAACAGTAGTAGAAGCAAAAAATTACGTGCATAAGTGTATTTATGGAATACCCAAACGATTAAACGATTTTGAATTTTGAAATATCACTCATTAAAGTCTATAGAAGTTTAAACACTTACTTTGTTTTGACCAAATTATTTGAATAACACACGTGTATGCACGTACTGTATTTCACTGCACTCACATTTAATACCCTTCAACACACTTCACCAAAACATTGTTTTATCAATATTAATATCACATGTAATAAGGTTATATATTCAATTATATATGATATATTAAACTTTCCATTCTTAATTTTACGTAAGCAATAATACGACTCACTCGCGCACACTTAAAATACAGTTAAGTGTTAGATATTTCTGAATCGAGCGATTAAATATTTGAATAATATTTTTTAAATTTGATATTTTGATAATAAATAATTAAATAACAGTCCTAAATAATCGCACCACAACTGCCCAACTGTATTAAATTGACATTTCAAAATACTAAATTAAATTTGGTCCTCGTGCTGAACTTCGCGTCTGTCGATCTTTCTGCAACAATATCGGAACTGGGAGAAAACTAATACGGCCTATTCGCTGATTTTCACGCCCTTTCTATCTGATGATCGCCGTACTTTCTCTCAAATCGATTGGATGACCGCCGTGACCGTCAGCCACCAGAACTGACTTCATAGCTATCTTTATTTTATTACACAAAATGAAATCAGATTGTTATGTTTTGTGGTCGCAGAGAAATTCAAGAAGATGAAAATTCAAAATATGGGATATGGGAGTAACACACAAATTTACGGTTCACCTGAGGTGATGTCGGTCACAAACGTGTTGTTAATCGTGAGAATGTTGTCTTAAGGTCATTCGATGTCTTATATGTTGCCGTATCATAGTGCCATTGCTATGATTGGATCACTTTATATTTGCATAATTAGAATAATAATTTTGGATACTAAGGATGAAAAACTGTTGCGATTATGAATGAAATATAAACTTCAAATACATCATAAAACCTAAGTTCGAAGATTTTTACCCAAGGACATGATATGTTGAGAAATACGATGTAGACAAAATGCCTTTAGACGAAAAGCTTTAAATTGTCTACTGTATTTTCAATTAAAATTATATAGGAAATTATCTAGTATTTTACGTATGTAATTTCACAATAATCAAGGAAATGACCAATTTAGAATGCTTAAGTCGTAAAAATAGCGATTGATTGAATGCTCTGCATTGTTTGGTTGAACTAGATTATATATATTTTATAAAGTGTAATAAACCATAAGCATGACTCCATCAAAGATAGCTGCCTGATAATCAATGTGAGAATAACAGAAAATTATTGCTTAGCAGCCCCAAACTTGCGGACCTAATGCTTTATTAGAAAGTTTCCATCCGAAGTTTGAACATATCTATTCTATAGAAAATAGGGATAAGGGAAAAGTACGAGTAGCTACGCTAAAGAATAAGACTGCTTCTTGATTTAGGTATTGATGTCATGTGATTTGGACATAATTTTATTATCCGTTATGGTGCAAATTGCATTTATACGTTCGTCATCTTCGCTACTGTAATATTAATGTGATGTTGGGCACTAGGAAACAAGCAGCAAATACATGTTCCACTTATATGCGAATCGAGTTATCATTTTTAGAATTTGCAATTAATTGTGTGAACGTGTCAATCAACCAGTTGTAGTATTATCAGTATTTGTAATATCTGTTTTTAGTATGTTAAAATTAAGTGAAAATAAATGTTTATTTTCTTGTACTACTTTCTTGAACTACTTTAGTTCGGGTGTCTTTGTATCGTTGTGCTGATATCTCGTATCACTATAAAGGGTCAATAAACGAACGATCGCGTTTGCCAATAAAACACGAGATATGAAATAACTCTTGTATTATCATAGGAGTTCCTTGCCATAATTTTAGGTAAATAAGTTAAACAATAAAATCACAACTTAATGAATACTTAAAATTAACTCCAACGTCATCGAATTTCGAATTTCGATCATCAAAACGAATTTAACGAAAGTTGTCCTTCCGAACCAAATGTAATATCGATGCGGTATCGTTCACTTATTGCCTACGGCAGGTAAAAGGAGATCTCAAAAATTAAAGTAAAATACAATACCAACGAAGGACACCAAATGAACAAGTTGCAATATAAAATAACTCTGTACGTACTCTATAAGAGGTTCGAAGTTACCGTCAATCGATTCTGTTACAAATGTAGTTGCAAGTAGTAATTAATACAATTTGCGGAAACAACAGCCGCTCCTTTCCGTTCCGTCCCGACACTTAGCAAAACATTTTCTGTTACGTTCATTTAAGGAAGTACAGCATAACTTAAACTTTTAAGTTTCAAATTGTACATGTTACCTTTTTATTTACATCTTATTTAATCGCAAAATTAAAAATAAACAGCGAGTAACGATTCAAACTATTAACTTTTACCTAAACATACATCACAGATCGAAATACAAAAAGGCAATAAATTACAATCATACCATAATATCTAACGCTATCTTTTCAATTATTTATTTTACTATTATTATATTTCTATATATTGTGGAATTATTCGTCAATGAATATTAAAGAAAGGCAAGCCTCATGTGGCATCAAAACATAAATTTGTTGTTCTGCATACGATTAATATAACAAATATAGTAATTAAAGGAGATGAAACTACAAACTAAGCAATTAAAGAACAGAATAATAAAGTAACATTAACCCCATCAGGAATAAAGTCCAATCCAAAAATGGCAAGCACTTACATATTAAATCTATAATCTTATATTTCACTAGTTCTGATAACATCACTGACATTTCCTTTAAAAAATCCGTTATTGGTTTGACTAGATATTCCATTAAAACTATTTATCGATGTATTGATAGATACAAATATGAATTTTAACAAAAATGTCACGTGTGATATTTTACGTAGGTGAGATAATAAATATAAGTATAAATAAAACTTTTAAAAACAAAATATATGAACTCAAAATTGTAGTCAGACTATCCTGCGAAGTAAATTTTGTTAAATATTCATTTTTTTTGTATCTTCATTGATTTTTGAATCTACTTTTACGATTGATTCTTCATTCTTCATTTCCGGGTTTTGCCTATCATTATCTTTGTCACATTTTTTGTTTGCAGCGTCTTGTGTTGTAACATTATCCTGTGACTTGACTCTAGGTTCCAGTTTGCTCTGGAATTCATCACTCAACATTTTTTCAAACTCTGTAGATATTTTGTTCACATTTCTCTTCATCGTAGCATCCGGAAAGGACTAAAAAATAAAAGCCAATATATAAGCCGCACTAATAACTTACTTTTCTAAATAATCATAAATTCTGCTATCATGATACCTTGAGGTATAGTCTGACATTATTAAAAATACGCCTAAAATCTTGCACTACTTGCTCGTATTCAGTGTAGGTTGAATTTTTAAGTTTAGTTGATATGTCATGCAAGCACATAGGGCGTTTTACAACCTCGTAGAATCTTGGAGCCTGAAATTATTTACCAAATTGAGCAAAGTATTTGTATACAATGTTTAACATATAAAGTATTGGAAAATTATTTACCACTTTGATATCCATGTCATCCATAACAAACTTTGCCTCACTTATTTGATACATACTTGATAAAATATTTTCAAACTTCTTAACTGTAGTGGCTGGTAAAGGCTTCTTCTTTTTAGGATGATACCACATTCCAGAAACAGTTTTTGATTTGCTACTAGACTTTTTTGCACTATCATCTTTGATAAAACTGCCGGTTTGATCGTAACAACGACTATTTTCTTTGCATTCCTCACGTTTACTGTCACTAGTATGATCATCAACATTGAGCGATTTGTTTACTGCGTCATTTGATTTTAAAGTATTTTCAAAATTGACTTGCTTATCTAAACGTTCTGCCTCCGTTCTATCTTGTGTTATAGCCAAGTTTTCATGCCACAAATCGATCGACTGCTTTGTCATAAAATTATTCGTAGACAATGAAGGCCAGACCTCCTTATCGGTGACAGGTTGGATATTTTTGATACTCTCTGAAATATCATCGGCTACACTTAAACATAGAGCGTCGTACAAACGAGCTGTATCTGATTTGGAACCCTCATGTATAAAATCCATTAATTTTGGAGCGGATTGTTTTGCAGCTTCCCATGCATTATCAGATGTTATAGATCCGAATAGATCCAAAGATTCCGGTCCTTTTACACCCATATGTTGTACACCGGATCTTGTGAATACTTTTTGGTCTTCTTCGAAAATATCATCAGTTCGCCTTGTCATAAGACAAGGCCACGATTCTATATTATATTTTGGTTGCGGTGCCAATGTTACTTGAGGAAATGGAGCTTTAATTTTTAAATGTGCTGTGTCATCAATTGAATTATCATATGTCGCATCTAGCGTAGAAGACTGCATGAAAGGCGACACTGGATCTGTAGGCTTAATGGGTACTTTGTAACTGCCAGGCTTCATATACGCCTTTGAAATTTCATGAAACTCATCATTATCAGGTTCAATAAATTGTACGGGGCCAGAGATATTTGAAATCGTCACAACATTTGATGGAATTTGTATGTTGTGCGAGGGATGAGTTAAATAATCGTTAGGTTCTTTTTGGATAACCTGGCCCCACGTTGCAAAAAAATCTATATCTTCCTTTGTGTCTCCGCAGCTATTATTTTTCTGAAGGCAACCCCTGATTTCTGCAGCTGTCGCCATACTAGGAATTAGAGCTTTTTCCACGTGGCTCAGTGGTATCATTTTAGCCTTGAGCTCCATTTCCCTACGTTGCAATAAATCACAAGGCATACCTCCAAGTACTGGCTGACCAGGTGCCTTTCCAAGCTCAGCATCCATTTTATGCTTCAATTGATTATATAGTTCTCTTTGATCAGCGTGGCACATATTTTCTAAAGCTCGAAAATCTGGCACATTAGTAATGGTCCATGATTGCCGAGGTTTTGCCTCACGAACACTACATGGTTCGCATTTGTATGCCATCTTCTGGTAACTATCTATATCACTCTGATCATTGAGAGGGAAATAGTTATGAGGGTTGGATGGTGGAATAACAGGGATTTTTTTGTAAGTAACTCCAGATCTAGATGGCCATGGCCCTTCATTAAAAGAATGGGGGACAGATTGGCTCTGATTTTGGATCCAGGGTGGTTGAATGGCATTATAAGGTTGTGGAGTTGCGTTAATTGTTCTCGGAGTACCAATATGGGGCTTCACTGGTTGGAATTTGTTTTGATTTTGATGACGTGGTCCCGTAGGGTTAGTGGTGTAATAATTATGAGTAAAGCTTTTTTGCTCTAAAGTAAAACCGTGATCTAGGCATTTAAATGTTTTATAAATATGCGTCAACATTTCCTTGGTTACTGCTTGCCATTGTATGAAGCATTCTCTGATGTTAGGACTGTAATACTTATTTTCGATTCTAGAAAAAGTATCGTGTTTCTCACTAAGCAACTCTTTGACTCCTTTCCAACCATCAAGGATTCTAACAAAAGAAAATATAAAATTTTTGATCACCCAGGGTATTCCTTGTGAATGTAAATTAGCAACTGCACTATCAGGTTTTTGTACATTTGATCTGGTTTTGGCACAAATTGAATGAATGTTTTTAAAACAGGGTCTGTTGTGATGAGCGATTGCTATGTTTTCAGCATCAGTGCACGCTTCTATTGCCAATTGAACAATTTGATTGGGAATCTGGTCATGAATAACAAAATTATCTAGAGCCGTTAAGAGAAGATCTGACGAGACTGTAACTTTGTGTTTATCGTCATCTTGGTTATCACTTTTCTGATTTTGTTTTTGATTATTTGTATCAGTTCTTGCATTCGACTCGGATATATTACATAGCTCTGAAACCATTCGCTCTCCCTCGACAAAGAAATCAAGGCTTGAAGTAGATTCCGAAGTTAAGAGTCTATCTTGCTTCCTTTGACGATCAATATCGGTACTATCTTTGAATCTTTCATGGTAACGAGGATCAGCACTATAAGCGTTTCGTTTGTCATTACTTTTAACGATTTTCTTTCTTGCTCCTGTGCCTATCGGTTCCTGGTTTGGTATAGACCAGGTACTTTGGGACCTTCTATCAGCGCTAACTCTGTCAGCCATCACACCATGTCCACTAAAGTGTGGTGATGAGGGGTCGAACACTAATCCTACTAATGGGGAATTCGGGGGCGAACTGAACGTAGGGGCCGATGGATTGTTATATCTGAAAAATATGTATACTTAAGACCTGATTCTATTTATGTCATATAAAATACTATTCCTAAATTTCGTACCTCGGGTTGTGGTACTGCTGGTTTGAAGTAGATTCATAAATGCCAGTGGTAACTCTACAGTAGGTCGTTAAGTTCTGGTCTGCAATTTCTTTATTGGAACAACCTGTACAAAGACGTTTGCATTTAGAAAGGACATTAGCAGAACCAGTATCACTATTTATTTGTGGACAAATTTTCAGGCTGAAAATAATGAGCACTGTAGTGTTTCTTTTTTTACTCAATCCAATCCAATACATTTTGAACGAAAATCTCTACGTGCCATAGCTTTTCTGCGAGATCAAGGTGTACTGTTGATTCTGGATACCATCTTGTTGTCCTCTCTCCCGCACATCTGTGGAATCACGATATTCGCCAGTTTTGCTCGAGACACCGCCATATTCTTGCATTTGGCTAACAGTACACTAAAAAACAATTGAATTCATTTAAATTTTCTTAATAGTATAATAATTTATTGTCTATGAATATATACATTTATTAACCATATCTTTGGCGAACGATCCATCGTAACTAACGAATCCCCAAAACCTATATTCTGTATATTGAATTACCTGGCAGCCGAACAAGGGACCACTTGTAGCAAAATTTATGGCATATTTGTTATTCAATTTTATTTTGAAATCCACAAAAATATATTTTACAACATAGTATTTTTTTTGACTTTTGACTATTGTATCATATTCTCTGGTTAATGGTTAAGTTGCGGGGATACCGGATTTAAAACTGAAGCGAATGACATCACACGGACGTGCGATCTAGTTGGCGTCCGCCGCAACATCTCGTTACATTTTGATGCAAATTCTTTACAACTTGCACAAAAAGCTTTTAATGGAATAAGTTCCACTATTAATGAAAAATGAACCGATTTAGAACAGATATTTAGGAAATCATAAAAATTTGTTGAAAACTCCAAAAAACCAATAAAAATGAAACTTACCAACAGTAAATCTTAGCTTTTCGTAGCAGGTTTTTGTGTTCAAAAATAAACAGAGTAGAGATAATAAAAACCGACTACCTTACATTTACTCGGGCTGTCAAAAAATTGCGTTGACTTCAAAAATAATTTATTCTTACGAAATAATAGTTAGTTTTCAACTCCGTTTAACTGTATCGCGGGGCACTTCGTCTGTCTTAGTCCTAAATATATTTCGTTATGTAAAAGGATGGGGACATCGTTTTCCGATCGTTGTGTGGTCTGATCAACGCGTGACTTGCCAAATAACTGAAACCAACCATATGATTACGTTCATTTGTTTTCTGACGTGCTGTCATTTCACATTTGCTTTTTAGTGCTGATGTGGCCGTCTACGAGAATACTTCGTAGTGAGTCTACGGAGCTACAGGCGTTGTATAATATACTACAATAACAAACCGCCCTCGCTTCGCTTCGGGAAAACTACGCCTTACGCTAACAAATAGTACCTACATTATTTTAAATTAATTTATAACTTTTTTATTTATGGACGGATTGCAATGAAACAAAGTACGTATTAAGTGATGCTTACTGCAATACATTTGTGAAAACCAGAACAAAATCGGTTAAGCCGTTTCTGAGATCAGCGCGAACAAACGCACAGACAAACAGACAGACATTCTAGCAACTATTGTTTTTTGTTCTATTGCTTTAATGAAGGCCAATAATAATATAAATCTCATATATCGTTCATGTACAGAAAGCGATTAGTTGAAATTTTTTATATGTATAGATTTAAAAGGTAGCACTTTTGCGCGCTAAGCAAACGAGTTGACTCACTTTCCTTGAAATCATTAGGTGTGCCACCATCTTCCCATACCAGCAGATGCCGCGACAGTGAGTCGGCTTAAGCCAATTTAAAAAGCTTCATGTCTATCTATGGTACTTGGTACCCTTACATAGTAACTTACCTTAACAGTAGACAGACAATAAACGTATAGGCGTAGATGCATCGAATACGGGACGTATACGACGTGACAACGTACACACTTTACGATAGCAATACAACAGGTTAACGCTAAATGCTCTTAAATGCTTTGCTGTCAAAAATGAAATGTATGAAACAGAAACAATGACATGTTGTGGGAAAGTTTGCGATTTAGAGTACGAGTCAGGGATTATAATATTTTATGTTGTAAACTTACAATAATGATTTCAAATATATCATTCCACACTCGAAACACGCATTCTGTTGTGAATGTACACGACGCTGAGCTAGCGTCGCACTGCCGCGGCGTCTGCGCTAATCGAACGCTAGTGTGAAGGGACACTAAGTTTGAAAAGGACCTGACTCGTATTTTGGCATAAATAATAGACTAATATTTATATGTCAATAACCGACAAACGTGCAGATGGTAGATAGAAAGATAGAAATTGATAGAAAGTGATCACCGCCGCTCAGGGACATTCGAAATAAACGGCGTGATTATGTCGATGATGTGATTATGTTATTCTTACTGGCCCTCATATTTTTTCCTCTACATTTTATGCAATTGCGAACATTGTAAGTTTATGTATAAGCAGAAAGTAATTGCCGACACCACTGCAACTTTTGAAAAGTTATTTTATCATTCAACAATAACATTATTCTCGATGGACATATACTATATAAGAAGACAAGTGTAATAATAATAATAATTAGTCGATGAACACGAACGAAGTCAAGACGGACCTCTAGTTGTTAAAAAGAACATGTTGATTTTAGAAGGAAGGTTGTAGCTAGCCAGTCACGTGAAACATTGAAGGGTATCGTTTTGAAACTTAATCTAATCGATAGATAAAAGCCGCGATGCTCAAGGACCACCATTCCATATGCATCCACTGCGATTTAATGTTGTTTGTACCTAACACACTAATCGCCAATTAAACTAATTAGTAATTCGACACTAATCACTTTTTAGTGGTAGACCCAACTAACAACTGTATATTTCAGAGAAATCGTACTAGGTCGTGGGTATACTATCAAGTATTGGACACAAGGTGCTATAATTTGAGCACCGCCGCCACAGTCCAAAATTAGCAACCGGTGACAAGGAGTATGTTCGGTTGTCGTCAGCAGTCCCGTCCGTGTGTGTGTGTAATAGACTGAGATGAATTTCCTGTGATTTATAAGTGTTGCCCCAAACCTTGAAATGCTAGCAGAAAATTGCTACAAAAACCAGCCAGTCCAGCCTCTGGCGAAGATTTATTTACTTATTTTATTTAATAATGTATGTAGTTTAGCTAAATACTTCAGCAAAGTCTATCATTAATGAACTCAAAAATGTACAAATGTACTAAAAGTTAACGGCCCAAACGTTCCGTCTGCAGTACTCACTTCTATTACCGTCTATAACTCCAATACCATCATTAGCTTCTTGTACAAAGAGTACTATTTTGAATATCTAAACAATAAGAGTGGGGTAGCGTAACTCAAACCTATTGGGTTGTCTGTCAAGGCGGTTTTGTAGGATACTCGGAGGATCGAAGCGTCGACTCTCGGCTGGGCCGACATTATGCCATAGATAGATGATTGTTCCTACTTACTTCTTTTCTGTTTACTGTAGACTCTCAGAGGGATATATTTAATGGATAATAATGACCATGTTACAACAAAAAGATCTAAGATGGTCATTATCATGTTCAATATTTAAACTCCAATGCAATCACAGCTATTGTATCATCTTTCAATCATCAGTCAGTAATAGTCAGGTCACCGAAATTGTCATTTTTCACATGAGATATTTAGAAGCTTCAACGATGGCCATTACTAAATAAATAATGTTTTTAACAATATTGTTCTCGTATTATATTTATGATTTGAAATTTGCAAGGATATGTCCGATGTCACAAAAGATTAAAAATATTATTTATTTCAATAACTCCCGTCGTATAAATATGGCGAGTGACGTCAGGATAAGACCACAGGCGTTCGGTAGATCGGAGGAGCCATTGCAGAGATCCGAAGAACATGAGCATACTTCCTGGCGGCCGCCGTAACCCGAGCGGTGATAACAAACACCCTGCACAAACAAACAAACATGTTAATCAGTAGTGACTGTCTGTACGCTCCATATTTTGTGAAATGTCACGATAAATATTAGTTATAACTCACTTAAGCCCATTGCACCATTTGGTAATTTTTCTCCGTCTGTATGTCCAGTTATAACTCAAGAACGGTTAATGCGATCTTAATGAAAATTGGTATGTAGCATGACCACATGATTGCGCCATATGAAATATTAGTAAACCTTATAATGTCTAATGAAGGTAACAAAACATAAAACTTTGAATAAACATATATGTATGAAGTCGGAGGGGGGCGCTAGTAGGTAATTAAACTTTTATTATTTAAATTTTTTGCTTTGATGTTTTATGCTAGAAGATGTTGGTTTTTTAGACAAAATGCTAGAAGAACGTTTATCCAGCCCTAAACCTTGGTACATCAACAAGAGATGCATACTTAGAACAAAAAATATATAAAAGTGCCTTATATCTTATCGTATAATATTTTCTGTTTCAAACACCATATATCAGGACCAACAAAACTATTGAATGAAGTGTAGACCAATTTTGGGCCACATTTCCTCAAATAGTTTTATTAACTAAAACTTGAACTTCGAGGGTTTTTTGTAAACTATTATATTGTGAAATTCTTATAGGTTTTCATTAATAATTTTTCTGTAGACATGCATTATGGGTAGACAATTGAGGCGATTTTAAACTTAAGTCTTTGGTAGCTTTAATATTTGGCTACATTTTTTTATCTCTGGAGAGGGGCGCAGGGAGGGCTGTGCCCAAGGTATGTACTCTGACCTTGTACTTGGTATCGTCCCAGCCACATGTGCGAATGATGCGACTGCTGGGCATTTGTCCGTTGACCTCGTAATCCACTTGCTGCACTATCTTGCGGCACAGCGTGTGCTGCAGCCCGCGGTCGTTCTCCGAGCAGTTCCGCTGCAGGTTCTCTGGTAGAATTGCCGCTGAACAGTACGTGTTCGTTGCGCTATTGCACTCGTAGCATAATATGGCTAATCCTGAAAAGTTGGGGAAATCATTTTTGTAGTTATTTTGTATTTTGCAAGGTGGAGATAATGCAGGGTGGTATTAAAACGGCAATTGATTGTAAATTTTCATTCTTAGTTATACGTTACGCGGGATACCTACAAAGTAAATCAAATAGTGCGCATAGCATACTAAGCATCTCATTTTGTTATTGAAGATATTTCATAATTTCTATCTAATTCGTTAGATTTTATTTACTTTCCCACCGTCAATTTCAAGAATATATAGTACATTTAATTCATTAATATTTTCGGCGATGTTGTGAAAATATTGATATGCGCCAACGCCATGTAAGATTGCCGTAGACATTCGTCGTCTTCTTCTTTTCAATCTGATATAAGTTTAAATTTTCTCCGACCAGAACTTGGACACTCTGACAGCATTTTCGGTGGCTCTAAACAAGTCCTCATGTGTGCAGCTATCAGAGCAAGCGGGACAGAACAGTAGGTGTTCCATTGTTTGCGGGGAGGTACCAAACACACATGCATGTTTCCTCTCCTAAAAAAGCCCCACCTTCATAGATTGTCATTGCTGCGGCCAACTCGTGTCCGGAACCTATTTAAAGCGTTTCCATGTCGGCCACGGCAAATCGTGTCCAGGCGGAAGAGTTTCCAAGGAAGGGACCAAGTAAGCAAGAGGGTACCTTTCCCGCCACAATTCACAGCATGCTGCTGAGGCATCCGATATGTCTACAGGAGTTACACATTTTATAACCGTAGACAACAAAGTTGTCTAAGCAAAGGAACGCAGACCACGTTTCACCTAGTGCAGTGCCGCGTAACTTACGGTTTATTGGACCGCTTATGTGTCCAAAGATCAACGGTCACTTTGGAGTTCGAAAAGGCTTAACAACTGTGACCGACTTATCGTGCCCTTTGAATCCCGAAGGTGTATATAAGACTTAAGTTCGTAGTATCACTATTTTAGTCACAGAGCTAGAATCCGATTACTTACGGAAGGGAGGCTTATCGGATACGTTTTTTTTTAATTGTCAAAAAATCTTGCCCCGTATTAGGGCAACTTTGAAACATCCAAGCTTTCCACTTATGTGGAACACGATGTTTTCAGGAAATAGTTTTATCTACATCTTATGGATGAGATCATATAAGACCGTTTTTCTTCATAAATTTAGTTGCGGATAAGTTTGAGATGATTTGACATTAGGTAGTCCACCTTTTTATTACTTTCATATAATAAAAAAAAGGTTATTCTATAACAGTATAAAGCCAGAAGACAAGACTCAGAAGATGCACAGTTATACATATTGAATATTATATCTAATATTTAATTTAAAAAATAAATAGATTTATTTAACACAATGATAATTATGTTAAATTATTTAAGTGTCAAATTATTTCTCATTCATATATAAACTACACTACTAAGTAATAACTAAATAACTCTATAAACAATGTTAAAACGCACATACCGTGAGGCACGAGTGCCACGAGGGCGCAGAGTGCAAGGCCGGTGCTCTTCATGACTGCACTGCTTACGACCGACAACTGAACACTTCAGATAATGAACTTAGGTCTGAACTGCCTCTGGGCTGCCCGTACCTACAGCTAGGTATCCGAACCGCTGTATACTAGTTTGGTCTCGGGGCACCGGTCATTTTGATTCTAAGCTCCACTGTGATTTAATTTCAAAATCTAAATGCATGTCATGTTAATATTAGACTTTAAAAGTAATATTTCTCCTCCTTAATGCACTACTGTTTCAGATATTATAATATCATGTGATTGTAGAGTTTTCAAAATATATATTAGAATATGTAGTAGGGAAGATATCTTTATACAATGAAATTAAAATAATTTCGCTTTACAAGTGTATAATTTATTGATAATTTAACCACTCACGTAAGTACCACGAATCGAATAGTATCACAGCTATTAACTATAGTTTCAAGATCGTGTGAACGTGATCTCAATCGGTTGAGCCGTTCATTGGTTACGCAATGACTATGTAGTATGTAGTAACTATGCACTGATCAAAGTTATGTTAGTAAAAATCTGTCGGGAGAAATCTCATGTCATTTTCATGAAATTGAAATGTCTTCGCGATTCCTACAATATAACGAAATATTATGAACTGTTATGTTAATATCCGATGAACACTTGTGGCTCGATTTCATTGTTCAATATCTAAAGCATGCATAATATGTTACCTTGCTATTGTACTATTGTGTCATCAGATTGAAGGAGGATGTGGCTTGTTGAGCGCCGTGGAACGGATGACCGCAATTGAGATTGTTAGGTGATTTCATATGACGGACTGGTTTCATGATTAGGATTTGGAATTCGGACATATAGGTGCGCCGGTTTGAATTGACGACTTTGGTCGAATTAAAGTATAATTACTTAGAAAAACGATGAACTGAATAATTGCGATGAAGTTCTCTTAAATAAGTATTTGTTAAGCTGAAAAAACCTTAGACAGATGTAAATGAAATAATAAATAATGAAAAACATTTAATAAATACACTCGCATTTTACAAACACAACAACAAAGCGCTACAATAATTTACAATGATCATGCCGCTCTTGACATTAGTAACACACGTAGGTACAGATGTAATCTATATTTGGTTTGTTGAAATAGCAGACGCTATTGGCGACTCCTTCTAGAAGACGGTAACAGTGCCCGCATTTCAGCCTGCAACATTATCACCTATTTACAGGGTACCGCTAACACACTTGGCGTTTGTGTCCTACGCACTGACAAACGCTACGACATTATCGAACACAATAAAGATTTAGTTCTCGTAAGTAATGTGTAAGTATACAATAATACACCCTACATTGGCTAATTTTGCCACATCGGCAATAACATTTATTACATTTATGGCGTTACCGATTGTAAGATTCTTGCAATTTTATTTTGTAAATTAATCAGATCTAATACATTTTAAATTTTTTTTATTACATAATTTTCTGTCTACCTTCTAGGAAGTACTGAGGGTGTATTTGTTGTCTAGAACCTTAGTAAGGCGAATGTGAGAAGCATTAGGCCAGTGGCCCCGAACGGTATCGAGGCAGAGTTGCAACCGTCCTCCAAGCACGAACACACCTCCTGCCTTCCTCCGAAACCTGAGCGTTGGTAGCAGCGGCCCTGCGGAAAAAGGTCAGATCAAATCAACATTGGGTTTGTTTGAATTCGTGGCTGAGATTCACAGAGAACCTCCATAATATGAACAAAAAAGTACTGATTTTAATTTCCCATGGATGCATGGATTTAATTTTAAAATTTTGAAAATATGAAAATAACTGAGCATATGAAAATTATCAGTTTCACCTAAAAGTTTCCACAATACCTCGAGTCAACGGTGTTCACGTAATGATCTGTTGCATACATTATTATCCATTCCGTTTTATTTGGAAAATCGAAGCCACTTATTGCACAAGAGTTACGGCCGACGCATTCTCAGAAGTGTAATTTTTACGGAGCAAGTAACTAAAGTAATTTAAGGGTTGCCAGTGGAAGGCTTTACGTATTTTTCCATAAAACATGCAGTCACGAGACTGCACAATTAATATTTTTTAGATATTCTAACACTTGATGGTTTTGTTATCGATATGGCTTTTTTTTTAACTTGTCTCTCTGGTCGTGTGTCTGATTGATAGTATCACGTGAAAATCACAGACCGGATAAGTTGAAACTAGGCATATATCTTTTATTATGGACCAGCTGTGCCCGCGACTTCGTCCGCGTCGAATTTAACAAAAAAGTTATTTAGTACTTTGTTTTATAATTATAATTTTTTTTCTAAAATAAAAGTACCCTAAGTTACTTC
>DWPT01003003.1:0-15152 GCA_018251895.1 Agathymus mariae mariae | reverse complement strand
GATCCCAAATGCATACAATAGTGTTATGAATACTTAAAAATATGACATAAAGTATTACTTAGATATTTATCTTTCCATCGTAATATATTAAAAAAGAATAACAGCGTTTAACAACATTTATTTAATTAAATAAACAAATTTTAAAGATACTAACCTCGTAATACTTAAGCACCGCAATGTACTCTGTGCTTCATCCAAAAGGTTATCTACTAGAAGTCACCGGCGCTGCTGCAGCGATAAAGCCGACTGTTCTACATAACTTGTATGTAACTTTCTTCATATTTCTTTGTAATTCCGTTATTTGGTGTGAATTGTTTCTATCATATCTTATTGTAACACTGTTTCACCTGCTACTCAAAAATCTAGTCTAATCACTTATACATTCCATCTACCCGCAAACTTGACAAGAAGCTGTAAAGTTTGTCACCAATTTACGGCAACGCTTCAGCTCTGTAATAACCGTGAAATAAAACCTCACGGCGGGGTTATTAGCATAGCAATGGCGCCGCTGGCCGCGTATGCAAAGCAGACCTCTTAAGGTGGTGACAGGTGGTCTGAGGCAGCAGACGAACAGATGCGACGGGACGGGGGACTCCAACCATTTATCGACGTAGTTTCGTACAATACCAAACAATGCTCCTAATATTTTTTTTGTAAATCAATTGCCTTAATTCGATTCATTAATAAAATATAATCTAATTGAAGATAGAGTCCTAAGGCATAAGAAACAAAACGTAAAATACTACCTGGCAAACAATAATGTCTATACACAATTAAGGAATTATTTACCCAACTAATTGAATTATATACACAGACCAGACACGCTATGAAGTATATTTATGACCCGTTATGTTTTGTAGAATCTAGATCAACTAAAAAAACTTCTCCTTCGTCACAACTTACAATTGTCTTTTCGGAAATTTATATCAATTAAATTTTTAAACAAATGTATTTTACCTGTTCCAGGTATGTTAGGGCATCGACAATGAAACGGTAATTGTAAATGAGGATAACCTCAAATGACAGAATGGACCGGGGCAAAGACAACGTCAGGCGGGTGGCACAAGCGCTCGGGCACCGCTGACTGGTGAAATATTCATTATTATAGCTTTCCGACGTACATATAAGGCAGCCGTCCTATACAACGAGTCGGCTAATTTGGCAGCGCAATAAACTTTGTAGCCTGCGTCCACTCTTCGTTTGAATAATATAAGATGGATCTTGCTTGTGCGAATTTGTAACATGTAGAACTTTGCAGTATTATATCTGGCATGTAAAACCTAAGGTGAATAAAACAATATACTATTACAACTAAGGGTTTTTCGTCTTGTACATATGAAGGCCCTTAACAGTGTAGTAGCATCATATGACTGAATCGATGCTACTCCTTTAGTAATTCATTAAATTATTTTATGAACACACCAATAAATCACTTTCGGTTCGCTTCAGAAAAACAACGCGTCACGTTTAGACATATCACCTGCATTGTTTTAGTACTGGGTCAATTAAAATATGTTAATTTATAATGTTATTATGTATGAAATCGGTGATGCTGTCACTGAGATTAGCGCGCACAAACAGACTCAAATTTTAACAACTATTTATTTAGGTTCTATTGCGTTATTAAAATCCCCTAATAATAGATTTTCTCATATATCCCTAACATACAGGAAGCCATCAGTTAATATTTTATTATATGTATATCAGAACCCGTAAAAGGGAAAGCCAAATTCATTAGAGACGCTTCTGTTTATCAGTCATTGGACGAGGTTAATGTGTTTCGCTTTATGAAGTAAAGTTTAATCAAAAGAAGCCTCGCAAGTCCCAAAAGGAGTTGTCGTTTATCACTAAGTCCTCGTGGAAGCCAAGATTTAGTCACCGTGTTACGCTGATTTACAATGTCAATGACTTGAGATCGTATTACTTTACGTGTAATCAGGATTAAGAGGTCAAGTTTCAAGGATACGAGTGTTTGTGGTTAAATTATACAATCAGGGTATTTAACATAGAGATGACGGCATTGACTTTTGATTTTTTTTTTATCGTAACTCTGTAAATTCTCTACAACATCTTGTTTTCTATTATTAAATTGTTTCCATTTGATGTTTCGTATGGAGTACGTTTGTATCAACATTAATAGGTAAGTACATACATGTTTAGTTTTATTTTTTTAAATTAATAATTTTAAACGGTCCAAATAAAAGAAATTGCGAAGCTTCGATTAAAGTTCAGATAATGTTCTGGAAACTCCAGGAAACATAAATATTTAGGTAAACGGCCTGATGTTTAAAGCTCGCGTTTTTAGCACTATAAACACCAACAGATAGGAGTACCCGCATTGGGCACCCTCACTGATTACTTCAATGAGAAGATTGCGCGCAAGGAGCCGAGCCGTGGGAATGGCGGTCAGCACGCGAACCTCAGTTTGTAGGGCAACCCATTCACAAATTTTTCGTATATCTCCATAGCCTGTGACTCAATTGAATTAAAAATAACATTTAGGTAACTTACAACTTTCGGCTTTTTACTTAGTTAAAGACAAGCAAAGCAACTTTGGGCATAGGCAAATAACCTATATGCGGTGGTTGTTACCGTTAGATGAAACGAGCTAACGAGCTCCAGGTAGGTAGTATAAAAACTTCCAGTATTCTACATAGACACTATTTACTATACAAATATGTACCGGAATTATACCTTAATTACCTTACCTTTGCTGGATGTTACATATTGCACAATAACTAGATATAGTTGTAACTTTCAATACAATATTAATAAATCACAGGTACGTAAATTAAAATTGTATTAATTATGTTTTAACCACATCAACATCTTTTGCTTAGTTTTAAAGAACGAAATGAAGGAGATAGAAGGAAATAATGTCTTCTATTACGTTCATATTATTTATATACTTAACTATGATTAATTCTAACTCAATTAAGATTCCATTCGATTTTAACAATTAAAACTCGATTGTGATGCTGTCAAAAGCATAAAGAGATTAGTTGAAATTAGGACAGACAAACTGACATTGTATATGACACTAACAATAAACGGCTTGAGCCTCTTGCACAACGGTTTGGATTGATCAAAATGCTAATGTTTGAGAAAGTCACGCGTAGGAAGAATTTTTATTGCGAAGGCAGAGTAGAAAGAGAAACCGTCTTTACGCCTACTAGTGTTACCGAACTTCCTTCCATTGATTATTACTTAACACACACTTATATACAATCGAGTACAGTACAGTATTGTCTTATTTAGTAACTATTTGGATAAATGGTAGATTCATTATGTTTGTTCTGTGGCGGATCCATCAACATATTAGCTAATTCCGACGCGAAACAATTAAGTTGGAGCAACATTATGTTACGATGTAAACATGTCTGTAACCGGACTCAAATGAGCGCCCATGGCTTTGATTAGGGTTTGCCGTACCCTTGACTTGTATAGACCACTTAATTCTAGGTGTAACCTGTGGTCATTTGATGCCATTTCAGTAAAATAAATTACTTTGTTTTAACCGCAATTCTAACTAACTCACTAACCGGTAATGGTTATAATAATTAAAACCACACCAGAAGATTCTGTTCGCCTTATCATTTATCATCGTCTGGGGCAAGGCGGTTGAGGAAGGTGCTAAAATTACCATAGTTCTCGGGACGTATCAAACGAAGCCAGAGTGAGAGACGGCCGGTTACTGCAAACGAAAGCGCCCTTGGCGATGAACGGTCCAACCAATAAACTGACTTATACGACGTCATTCGATCACATGTGGTGGTACAAATGATTTCTGCATGAAATTTAGTTTCTCACTTTCGACAACTTACGTTTTTCTTCTGATTATCGACACCGAGGGAAGTCTACAAAAATATTTGCAACGATCACTTCTAAATGAGGCTTATTTAAATTGCCTTAGATGACATATCTCTGAATGTGTAAACCCATTCAAGGGTAAACATTTTTTCTCGTAATGAAGGAACTCCATCAGTTTGCTCCAATGTAGATAGTAGATGTCCAACGAATCATCACGTCGTCCAAACCAAAGAAGCTCTCCCGTGCCATCAGTGGTGGTACCATCCTATAATGGTCGCTTATGATTGACCTAACCCATCGAAGCATGAGCCCTTCGTGGCTTAATAATAATAATTTCTCTATTATATTGTATAAGTTGACTTCCTGCTTATTAAAACGCTCAGTAGCCTCACACTTCTTCTTATCGTCTCGCACCTGGTAGGGCTGTTAAGCGCGCCCCATATATCACATTCTCGGCGTGAAAGGAAACCGCCGGAAAAGCCACTGATTGCTGTATAATATATAAATTAAATGTTATTAACACGTCTTCGGCGAGGCCACGCCGCGGCTTATCTTAATCTGGATCAACAGAGGTCCTAGAAGGACGATCTCACCACACAATTAGTATCCTAATCGTGTGGTGAGCTTAGGTGGAGTGAATGTTAAGCGTTGGCGAACGGAGCTGCGAAACCTATTGCCGTCGGTTAGAACCGTTAGTACCTATTGCATTGAAACCATGGCTTTTGAGATATATGCGTCTGAGTGGTGTGATGGTTTCGGTTGCACCCAGTGGGAAATAAATTAGGAAGGAATATTTGGCTATAATGTGTCTTTATGTTTAGTTTTACGTTATTTTGTACGTAATAAGTGACATTAGTTTATGTAACAAAAATGATTTTTACTTCGTCCTAATAATTTTACTGTAATACGTGATGAATATGTGATGAATGGTTATTTATTTATACAAGCAACACCAAAACTATAGTAACTATATGCATTGACTACTTTCCAAACATTTCATTATTAAAAAGTTATTACTAGGTGGCTACTTCGCTACGTTTACAATCAGGAAGGCGTCATCGATTGCTCTATGCCCCTGGTGTTAGGAATGTCGTGGACACCGGTGTCCCTGTGCGTCGGTTAACGTAAATAAATAGTTTTATCATCCGTCCGCAGTTGATCGCTTGCAGCGGGGCTTGCATTAACTACGGTGAAGTATGGTAATTTATGGCACCGAATGAACGGCCAACAGTTCTCTTCGTTGTAGCAGTTTAGTGTGACGCGACCACCCGTGGGCACGGAGGTACTGCACGATCTATCTAGCTCTGATTGCGTTAACACAACCCTTTACTCTAAATATTACGTAAATTAAACGATCTACTATCTTTCAAATTCAAAACTCATTTATGGCGATGGGTCTGATTTAATTATCCAGCGAGCTTGTGAAATATCCGGATGGTTGAAACTTTATAAAATATAGCCCAATTAACCAAACGATGTAATGGGAAAACTGGTTTTTTATTGCGGCTTAAAATTGTATGGCGTGAAAAGAACCTTTTAGAGAACCTTGTAACGAAAATGGATTATTTTATCAAAGCACCACCAAATGTTAAATGATCACCAGAAAGTAGTTAACCATTATCCAGTCGTGTTTGACGGATATAACGAAAATTCTTATTACTTCGTTTAATGGATTAAAAATCCCTCGAGCGGTTTAAAGGTGTATTTTAAATCCTTAAATTTAACCAGGAACTTAATTATAGACGGTGAGCGCGGCGTTTCTTTAGCTTCTAATTAAATCAGTCACCACCTGTCCCTTCCGTCCCCCGGCCCCGCGGCGGCTGGCTGCGCGCGCGCACGTGCCGGCTGCCCCTCGACTGCATTAAATTATATTGTCTACGAGATTATCGACACTTGGCATCTCCCGTTCGGTTACGCAGGTGTTACAAAAGACCTATTCAGCTTATCACAACCAGAACTTGAATATAAAGTAACAGAGTTTACAGGACATACAATATTTTATAATTTTATCTTCAATATTAAGTTGCGGCATAGTCATGTTAATATTTTGTGTTACATTTGACAGTTTGTAAAGCACCTGATAGTCGCAAGATCACGGCTTACTCCTATCATTTTACCAAACTATTAGAACAAGAACAAGTCCAAGCTCGAACTTTAATTTACGACCGGGAAGTGCAAGCCCGCTGAGGAAGTCAGAGCAGTTAACAGTTCAATTATTTTTAGACTCACTCGCCTACGAGTGGTTATTCTATTTATGGATTCATTTGCGTAGTAATTACTTAACTGGTTTTATGGCGAAGTTGAAATTACATACATTATTTATAATTATAGTACAATTTTTATTAAACAATAGGAAATTGTGATACTTTTTAATTGATCCAGAATCATTACACTTTACAACTCTACTGCTCGGCTCGGATTTCGCTGCAAGGGTATATTAATAAGGTATATAACTATGGCGAATAGGGAACTATAATAAAAACTCCTCACAATTTTTTTATACTTAGTTCCATTCTATATTCTTAGTATACCACATTATCTCAATATTACATTTGGATTATTAAGAACAAGCCTAACAATGACTGGTATTTGTCAAACTCGAACCCAAATTACAGACTACAAAATGGCCTATGATTTGTTTGAATGCTTTTAAAACAGAAAATCCCAATAGCTCCAATTAATATACTTATCATTCTTAATTAACTTCAAAAATACCGACGAAATAAACAACTTTCAGACATTACAGAAATCAACATTTTATGAAATATAATAACACCGTCAGAATTAAACAAATTGCTTAATAATATAAATAAGGTGGCATTTCTTTACGAGGAGCTGGACAAGAATGCTCATTGCTCTCAAAAACCTTCCAACAAAGGATCCGGATCTCGAGTACTTAGCATAACCGAGGTGTTAAATTTACGCTAAATAGAGAAAGGTGCCAATTAACTAACGAACTATTGACACGGCCATTTTAACGAGAACACCCTATATTATTAGCGTTTTGCATTTTTTATACCTGCTACTGATCTCAAACCTTAATTTGAGGTTGGTTATTAAAGTCCATGAGGTCTCACATCGTAGCCATCTTTCTACAAGTGAGTGAAAAATTTATACATATTTGTTTTATTATTACTACCATGGAATTGAAAATGCTGTTTTTTATGAATTCAAAGGAATAGACGAGCCACTAGCTGGTAATTGATCACCGATCTCCATAAACGTATTTAATACCAGAGGCGTCATGAACGCGTTGCCGGCTAAGAAAAAAGCGGACTTTATAAAAGGCTCTCGGAAACAACAATCGTAACATGTAACACATCTTTCTGGTTGATTCTAAATGGATGTTGGAAGCTTACCAAGCTGGTAAAGAACCCATAAAAACCATACACGAACGAGTTCATAGTCAAATGTCCTCCGTCAAGAGAGACTTGACGTCATAGCGTCATCCATTGTTCAGTAGGTGGCACTAAGATCTCTAGTACACTTTGACTGTCAAACGGAGAGTAGCGGCTGAGCGTGTGAACATTTAAAAAAATACTACACTGCATATGTATCCGTAGTAGTTAACTGTGTATCGTATACAGTTTATTGCGTTTATGTGTATCAATAACAGGAGTACATTAAGTTTATTATTCTTTGCTAGCACATTTCAATATGTATGTTGTTAGTAAGAATCATGTGCTTTGGAAAGGGCAAACGGTGAACGCATGCCGCGGCGCGGCTGATAACGTAGGTGAGGTTTGTATATTATTCTATAAATATTGGCGGCGAGAAGACTGAGATGAGCTAACAGCCGGCAAATGAGACTTGCCATTATGATTTCATAACTAAATGCATCTGATATGGCGAAGCTGATGACAAACCGCTGATGGATTGTGTGATGCTTACGAGACAGAATACATGATGATGTTCTTACTTTAAACGTTATATACAGCGAGTACTTACGATTATCTATTGTAGATGTACCTTAAAGATGTACTTGAAATAAAATAAATAGAAGATATGACTTTAACTGTAGCGTAATTATAATACATTACATATATATAAAGTGTTATTTATTGTACACCACACATGGGATTAGACAATTGCATCAACAAGTACACAATACAGTGATGGCCAAAAGGCAGTTTTACAGCTCAATAGAAAGCATAGTGGTACGCAAGAGGAAGAAAAATAAAGGCACGGTGTACATAAATCTATACATATAATAATATTCTAACTGATCGTTTTCTGTACATTAACAACATATGACAAAAAAAAATATTAGGGGCCTTTTTTAAACGTAATTAAACTTAAAACAATAGTAGTTAGAATTAGTGTCTGTATGTATGTTTGGCTGTGCGTTTGTTCGCGCTAATCACAGAAACGGCTTAACCGATTTCGTTCTAGTTTTCAAAAATGCATTGCAGTAAGTATAACCTAATACTTAAAGCTTGTTTCATTACAATCCGTCCATAACTAAAAAAGTTATAAATTAACATTGTAATTTTCAATTCATAAAATGAGAAAAACCCAATTCGAAAGCAATGCAGGTTCTATTTCTAAGCGTAGTTTTTCTGAAGCGAAGCGAAGACGGTTTGCTAATAAATATTATTCATACACCTTACGAAAAAAATGTGTAAATGATAATTTGTCACACGACTTAGAACCGAATGACCGTTTCTGCGTAAAACGGTATCAATTTACAAAAATTATATATTATATAAATATAGTATCGTAATAATCTTATCGTGTTCCTGCGGACATACCCATATAAGTAAATTGAAGTCTCCTTAGTACATGTATATGCTTGTCCTGTCAGTTTTCTTTAAACTACGCACACATCTCATCAGCTATAAAAATATTCCAGCGATAAGGTTTCTAATGTTTCATGGTTGGTTTAACGCCCCGTGTGATTCCAAGTCCCATACGGTACTGAGGTCACGCTGGCTATAAATCTTAGAGCGTGGTGTCGAATTTCGACGCGTCCGGTTTAGTTTCACCGTCCGACGGCTAGACCACCTGGACGGTAGCGTGTGAAAATATCACTCGTCTTACATGTTGCACTGAGATTATCGCATCCATTTGCCATCAATATTTAACGTGGTGATCCAGTTCAAAGGCCCACTTAGCGTGGCGTGTGGCGAATCTTAATCGGACAAAGAGAAGTTTACAACTTTTCCCTCCGGTCGTGCGCTGTATGGTCTCATAGACAATGTTTACGAATATGTCTAGTTGACATAGAAACTCAAAACGAAAATGAAAACTACCGTGTTCTCCTAAATTGCTGATCTTACAAATTCTTCAACATTGGACATTAGTTTAATGTATACCATATAAGAAATAGTAAGTGCTATTTGTAACTTGAGGTAGGATAAAACCCCTGGGCTGTTTCTTGTCCCATCTTGTTCCGGGGCCACTCACGATAGGGACTTGTTGAAGTGATGGCGTTGTTTGTCTTTGGAAGTGTTTGTAGAAACCGACTTCCAATGAATTTTATTTCATCATTGAAAGTCACGCCCTGAGTTGCATATTCCTTCCATAAAGACTTCCATAAATTTTCCCCGATCTTAATATGATTAAGATTTTCTAATAAAAATATTTTAATCAATTAGGTATGTTGTATATACACTTACGTTTTGCTTCTATTACTCTCTCGAAAAATGTCTATAACATCGAAAACAAAAGCGGTGGAAGTAACGAAGTATGAAAAGTAAGTTTTAACCTGCGTGGAATATGTTGCAACACTCTATTCTAGGACTCCTTGTTGTTTATATATTCATCTGTGCCATGTATTATATTAATTATTTCTATAATAACTGGTAAACCGACCTCGGTTTGCTTCGGAAAACTTGATTTTTACTTTTTACGTTAACAAACAGCAATCAAATCGACAATATTTATTATTTGAAATATATCCTTTACTTTCAATGTTTGCTTTAACACATCGCTTAAAAAGTATGGACTTAACTGTATGCGTTACTTCTAAAGTACGATAACTCTGATATAATGGAAAGTCGTTTTAATTTGTGATTCTCACCTAAAAGAGCACATGCAAACAGCTCGCTGTTGTATACAAATTGCATTTCAATCACAATTTCAATATAATTTGTATGTCGCCTTGACGCTGGCAACACATGAATATGCATTTACAGTACATTTTGCGTAACTACTTACGTAACACTGACTAATGAGTATTAAAAGTGAAATTAAAATAAGTATTGCATGTGCATACTCCAAAATTACAGATGAATAAGTTTTCAACGTTATTAAATTATTTATTTTATTATTTATTAGTAAATTTAATTAATTAAATTCATAATTCTCGAATATATGTACTCTTCCTCTTTTAATTCTATTGTAATCATAGCACTTTTAATAGTATAGCTACCAAAGAAAAAGAGGAAGAATTAAATAAAACAATTACTGGAAGGTTGAAAATAATTCATGTACATACTATTTTGTCAGAGAACCTTTGCACTGTTAACTGTTTAGTTGACCACAGGATCAAATAGAGTATGTACTTCAACTCAATAATCAGCAGCATCTTATTCTTGGATAGTACAATATATCAGATTTTTTATTTCGCAGAGCACGAAAATGTCTTATTCTGGTCTTAAAATGATCTGCTTAGTATCACGCAACAATTATTCATGTGGTGAGGTTTCACAGCCTCAGTCGGAAGGCTATGTTTACAGTGATTTAGTCACGGTTGGCACTGCCGCTCCACTTGCCTGTCTCATCGTCTGCGAGCAACGAGTGACAAATGTTACTCAGCAAAACACTTCGCTAAGCACATGTAATGTATTTAACATGTCAAAGTTCAACAGGCATCTTTGATAAAAGTCACTTTGAAAAGTAAATCATAATCAAAATCGAGCTATACGAACCGTCCGATGGAAACAGCAGGTTGTTTTATGTATAAAAGGGAAAGTTATGCCTGTAACCATTAAAATGACACACTGACGAGACAATATTTTTATTTATTTATTCTTATGTTCTGTAAGGGGTTTTCTCTTTAAAAATCAGTAAGTGTTTTGTTACGTTTTAGTTTTATAGTGAAGTATAGCTAAGTAGTTTAAAATTTGGTCTTTAAAATGAGAGGCTCGTGTTGGAAACCTACATGCACCATATAAAAAAATTAGTATCACTGACATTGGGGATGGAGAAGATCGTGGGAAAATCCTCGTTACTAAATTTTCCACGCTGATCTAAATTTGCACTTCACCACCGCAGTAGACTAAGGCCTAACCCCCTTACACAATGAGCTGAAACAACCACCCTAGCCCAGCAGTGAGATCGTCATGGATAATGATAACCATGGCAGTAACTATTAATATTTAATTTGTAACGATACCCTCGTGTTAAGTTGATACGTGGCTAGACGTCAACTATAACATTTCTGATCTAGAAAATCGTTGAACGCGTATCGTTCGGTCGTCACCGGTGCCGCGGCTGAGGCGGTCGGTTAGTCACGCCCGACAATCCCACCATATGGCGTCTTGTCATGCGCCGCGTGCGCGTGGGCCCAGGAGTCTTCCGAGAAGCTTCCAGAAACAATGTGCAACCGTGATCACGTTCGCTGAATCGAGATTTATAATGCACGTCCTCAATCTGGCCCATCTTTTGCAATAGAACAATTAATTAGCACAATTTATTGGACGCCAATTAAAATACATTACCGTTTAAATATAATTATAGGCGCCCCTATCAATTAAAAGCTATTCTTTCTAGTCGACCTTCGAGAAAAATACCAACATAAGCGAGAACAATAGTACTTAGAGTTTGCGTCTGTTTGTTTGTGCGTTTGTGCGCGTTAATCTCAGGAACGGCTTAACAGATTTTGTTCTGGTTTTCACTAACGTATTACTTACTGTAATGCATCACTTAATATTTAAAGTCCGCTTCATTTCCAATCCAATTTCAATGCGTCCATAAATAAAAAAGTTCTAAAGAGAAAAACCATGTCCTATAATAACGCAGGTGCTATTTCTAAGCGTAAGGCGTAGTTCATCTGAAGCGAATAAAGCGAGATTTGTTAATAAATATAATAAAAATAAATAGTTTTATAATGATGAGTCATATAATAAGTATCTATAGTATTCGTAATATAGTGAAAAGTTCTTATATGTTATATTGTTAGTAAGTGGTCTTTAAATTCATCCTAAAAGTATTTAAGGATACACCATATAAAACTAAATTTAACTTTGAATTTTATAATGTTACACGTGCCATATTGAAATTTAAGAAAGTTACATCATGTAATCGATTGAATCTGTTCAAGGGTTGTTATGGATATGCCATATCGGATCTGGATAAGGATACGGATATATGAATAATATTTTACCGATTTCGTTACGGATACGGATATGAAATTATTTCATATTATCCATTACATGATTTATAACTTGGAAAAATAATATAATGTATTTACAATGTTTGACTATATTTATAGGTATTATGTGACATTATAATGACAGAATAAAACAATAGCCTTAAAAATTAAATAATAAATCTGTCTAAAATGAGAACGACGCGACTAATGTATCAGCTTGGCCGGCGAGAACCTGGTAAATCATGTTTCATTTAGACTCTGTCCCTATCCGAAATTATTCGATACTTTTTTATTGGATTCGGTTAGAGATATCCGATAGTTTCGGTTACGGTTACGGAGCTCCATAACACCCCTAATCCCTTCCTTGCTGGTAACAATAAAGTAATAGAAACCCACTAGAACTAGGATTAAAAATCTCAAAGATGAATGAGTAACCAGTCTACACCTCTAATATGTACACCTCTAACGATAAATGTAATGCGTCCTATGAGGGACAAAATTAATCTTTAAGTTTTGGCATCGGCTAAGGAATTCAATTATTTATGGACTAATATATAAATTACATACAAGAAAGCGCATGCTTTTAGAATTATTTCGTTATATTTCTTAGGCTTTTGTTGCCCTCATATTAAAGTCACAATTCCGGAGTGATTTTGTAATCTAGAATTTTACATTCAAAGTTATATCAGTTGTGTGTTACGCAAAAAACGAAGATAACCTAGAGCCATCAATATTGAGATACACAATATATCGTTACAGTTACATTACTGTATAATTAAACTGTAAAAATAAGTACCTACTGGATACTTAATATTTTACAGTGCTGTTTAGTAAATTTTTCTTCCATGGCAATTAATGTGTCACAATTTTCGGTGTTACTGAGTCATTTGATTACTAAGTCAATTATTCCGTGTTCATCGGTCAATCTGTCCAGTGAACTATGACGATGGTAGTCGTTGACGCGACGCCGGCGCCGGCGCTGCCGCTGGCTGGACCGACGCCCTGCTCGTGTGTCGCACGAGGCGATATGTATTCATTGAACATTTAAATTAAAATGTGGACGCATGTCGTCGATACAGGCGAGCACCTCGCCGTGTTTGTTCAATTGGTTTCTTTCTCTTTGACGTAACCACGTTCTAAAGTTCTATAGTTACCCAATTTATATAGTTTTAACAATGACAATTGTTATCGTTAAAATAATAACAAATATGAACACGATTAAGTGTTGAAAGTACGTTTTATTAGTAAAGTACATTTTTTTTATTTTCACATGTCTCTGATGAAAATGTATTATGGTAAAGCAAAAGAGATTTATGGTAGGATTTTAAATATGATCAGACTAATAGGGGCAAACTAGAAAAGTTGGACTTGCACTTCGCTCTCAGTTAAAACTTCCGAGCACGATATGTGAAGTGCCGTCGCAGAAGATGCTACAACAATGGTCAGTGTCTTCAACCGAAAGAGACAAAGTTGCCATTCAATAGACCTGCGTTTGGCTAGCCGCTGAAACAGTTCACTCTTGACTGGGTATAAAGTTTGGAGATCTTGATGTCATCGTCTCTATTCGTATTGCACCTAAATAAATCCTACCAAAAACCTGCGGTCGATTCTCAAATAAACAATCACAATCGTATTCCTAGTACCAGGCCGGCATAACCAAGTAGAGTCCAAGCTTACGGCCGTACGCGGTTAGTGAATGGACGCTGACGTCATGACACTACGTCGCCCACGCACCACGCACCACCATATGGCTATACCGGTTCGATTCCGTCATTAGCTTCGAGCTGCTTGCTCTAATTGTGTCGATCGAATCGACTTGTTTATAACCAACGTGTCTGGTGAATTTGTTACTCAATACGAATCAACATTTGCATACACAAACTGAGTTCTTGATTCTGGTTCAATAATATGTTGACTACAGAGCATTTAGTACATAATGTGGGTGACATTACTCACGGCTGACGATATTTAAAGATTTGGCATGTAAAGATCTCCATCCATGTTAGAGTCCAAGCTAACTTTCTGATCGTTTTGTGTCCTGCTGACATGTAGACGGATCAATGTCAGATTCTTACTTCTGGAGCTCACTGGACTCTCTATTATTTTTTATGTTTGTGGTTATCATGATCTTATCATTCTTTACCTGAGAGTAGTCTTATTTTTCAAGTCAACCGTGGAGTATTTAACATGTTTTGACTGCGGTGTTGAAAGTCCAGTTAATAAGCGGCTTCGCCGTTTTCTTACAGTACTGACAGTTCTGCTCATTTGCTGGCTACCATAAAAAATGGTTTCGAATCTGTCATATAACTATTATTATAATATTATATTCACCACCAATATGCACTTGAATAGCGAGGTGGGCCATTCCATTAAGTCTCGTATTTAAGTAAGTTCATTATACTGTATGAATTATTAGCCATTCTATTAGTTCCGTTTTGATTAAATTTTAGCTGATTTAAAAAAAAACAATTGTATTAAAATTTGCTATATCAATCAATCAACTTTTTATTAATTACTAAGGGTCAGCAAAATTATCGATGAAATCATATTTTATAACTCTTGCAATTTATTGACGATGCACTGAACTTGTCATTCATTCGAATAGATAAAAATGTATTTACAAATAATAAGTAAATAATCTATTCAATGTTAAATGAATTGTAATCCTAATGAGATGACATACTTAAAATTGTTTCTTAGAGTTCTTGTTAACTACTCTTTATGACTCATCATACCTAAAATATGTTTTCAAATTGATATCATGATAATTAAATTTGTTATAAAACTTACATGGTATTGTAAGGACTTCTTATAAACATTTACCTTTCTGTCTGCCCGTCCGTCAGTGTACAGACGTGGATGGTGTAAGTATTTGTTACTCATATAATGTTTATAACTTTAAAGTGTATAGTTTACAAAATATTAGAGAAAACTTCCTAAAATCGACCCGCTACATATAATTTGCTCACCTACAATGTTCAGGAAAATGTGCAATAAAATTTTTGACTTCTAATGTATATATATT
>DWPT01003002.1:0-15153 GCA_018251895.1 Agathymus mariae mariae | reverse complement strand
CAACGCATCAGTGATACCTTTGGTCTTGCTGATGTCCATGGGCGACGATGACCACTTACCATCGGGTGGCTCGTCTGTTTTTTTTCGGCTATTACCATAAAAATATCACCGTACATATGCCTTTGAACGTTATGCAACATTATTTGTTTATTTACGTTGAAATCTAACACGTGATATGTATAAAAATATTACTATACCTAATTGCTGAATGATTCTGTAAAATGGTTTCTGAAGTAAAAATTTAAATGCAACGAGACGGTATTTCATTTTTTTTTCGCAACACCAAAACTCTTGCTAACGCGGATGTTATTCCTTTGAAAGGAATTTAATAAAATCCGTTATTAATATATATTTAATTATATTTCATATTTTAATTTATTTCAGTGAATTTTATAGATTTTATGTGTCGTTTCAAATATTTGTTTCGACAAACATTACTTTAAGAACAATATTTATAAACATAAAACGCTTTTTATTATAGGTACTTGTAATAGAGGTCTGTGAATCCCACTTATTGTATATTGTATTCGAATGCCCATACTAGATGTCCTATTAATTGTTTTAAGTTTTCTCGGACTGTTCTGTATTATAAATAAATGTAAATTTATTTATCCCACCCTTGAGCTTCGGGAAATATAATATTTACGATTATAAATACCATCGACACACGAAATAATTACTAACCAATTTTACCCGTTTAGAATGCGTATCGGAAACTTATTTTTAATTAAAAAAACATTAAAAATATAATTTATTTCAACACAACTTCCAGACTGGATGTTTATTCCCTATTCCTTAGCGATATCCATTTATCGACATTACATATATATTATACTAGCTGCCCGTCCCGGCTTCGCGCGGGTGTACTTTGATTTTTAAACATTTCTAGATATATTTATAATTTTATCTTTATAAAGGATCATCAATAGCTTCCGCAGCGATGAAAGAAGTTATTAAGCAAATTCATTTTTACTTTTACCTTGGTTCACGTCATTGCAGTCTTAGCGAGGATCCCTTATTGTTTCTAGCAATAAACATAGCCCAAGTTACTCAGGGATAATGTAGCATTGTAATGGTGAAGGAATTATTAAAATCAGTTCAGTAGTTTTAGAGTATATTCGTTACAAACACAAAAGTACAGATCTTTCCTCTTTATACTATCAGTATAGATTTATACCAAATAAAAATGTGTGGGTAAGACGCACAAAAAGGCAAACAATGTTATTTGAAATAATTATTTTTGTTGAAAATCTTTATTACATAAAATCTATGCACTAAAACTGATCATTCCTAATCCGTCCATGAGTCCACATAGATTTTTATAACAGAAAACCACAAAATAATACAATCACATTAAAAGAACGCCTTGCTGATAAATTATTTTCAAATATCGATACGATGTGCAAAACGGTTAAAATAATAACACAAATTATTTAGAAACAAAAAAAAACAATCTGCAAAAGAGCGATTCACATTTGAGTATTCAATAACGGTTTTTCTCATTTATCCTTCGTGTACAGAAAGCGATCAGTTGGAATATTGTTATATCTATACATAAATATATTATTTTTGGGGAGTTAAAAAAAAGAGGTAAAAAAAAATCAAAAACACACGATATATTTTTTATTTTTTAATATTTTCTGCAAAATCTATTAAACATCACCTTGCAAGCTTACCTATAATCAATATTTTATTCATATACATATAGCAAGTAGTTTCTTATTGTTAAAAATACACTTAAATATTATATTATTGGTTTCAATTAATATGAACATTTAATTATCTAATAACGTAGCTAGGGCCCTTTCTAATTATACTTACTACTAGAATAATTATAAATATTTGATTTTTAAACTTTAATAATTAATACTTACTGTTTAATGAATATTACAAATATGTTTAAAAATTAAATAGCTTACAATTATCACATACTTGTAACAAATATTACTCAATAGTATATCATGTTACAATAAATTAATTAAAAATTTACAACTATTACAATTGTACTACTTACTAAAATTGTATTAGACAACTTATTACAATTGCACTAGACAACTTACGAAAATTGTACTAGACAACTCACTAGAATTGTATTAGGCAACTTAGTAGAGTTGTGTTAGACAACTTATTAGAATTGTAGTAGACAACTTACGAAAATTGTACTAGACAACTTACAAGAATTGTACGAAACAACTTACTAGAATTGTACTAGACAACTTAGTAGAATTGTATTAGACAACTTACAAGAATTGTACAAGACAACTTACTAGAATTGTACTAGACAACTCAGTAGAATTGTATAAGTGTAAGCTGTGTACTTATTAGAATTATACTAGACATCTTATTAAAACTAAACTATGATTTATAAAACACAACAGAATTTCAAAATAATATCACTGAACAATCTATTCTCTAAGAGACAATGTATCTTCATTAAAAATAAAAACAGAAATATGAACAGACAATATGCTGGGAACTGACTTTGTTTTTCTAGAAGTGCAGCTAGTAGCGAAGTTGTTAAAGTACTCTACCAACGGTGACAATTGATTTCGGATTAAGCTGGGTGGGTGGTAAAAACCCCAGCGACCCTCAGAACAGAAAGACCTCCCCGTGATCCCTTATATCTCAACACTAAGTAAATTTATAATTACGAATATATTCAATAAAACCGCTTTTTAATTTGTAAACACACAAATTTTATGAATTTTTAGCCTGTCTGTTTAATGTATTTTACAATTTTGGAACATTCATTAAACTAAACATTTGTAAGCAGTGTGCTTAGGTTGAATATCACATATCTTTCAACTCATCGAAACATGTTTGAGTTTCAATCGATGTGAAACTAAGCAAATCGGACATGCTGTCCTTTAGATCACCTGTTTGAGTCTCCGTTGAGATGAAGTTCATTCCAGGGCTCGACGTCGCACTGTCGATGAATCTATTTGACCGCGGCGAATCATATAAACAGACACAGGTCTGTGTCCCCTTGAGACTCAAGTCAGGAGACTGGGTTTCAGATGTAATCGTCTCCTTGTTGGAACGACTCAAACCAAACTCCAACGGAAAGGTTTGAGTCTGTATGTCAGATAATGAGACTGTCTCGGAGAAGAATATGGATTCTTCTTCACTCGATTTAATGGATAGAAGATCTTCGAAGACCGTTTGCGTTGAAATTTCGTCTCGTTTCGTTTCATCTGCCTTTTCTGACCAAGAAGACAATGTGACATCGTTTTTGATGTTGTCCAGAGTTTGGGTCGCGAAGGATCGCTTTGGACTGCCACACATGTAGTCAAACTTTTCAGGGTCTGGCTTGGACTTTTTAGCCTCAGAGACTGTCTTCAACTTCCGTTTCTCAGCCTTCCTCTCCTCCTTATACTGCTGGTGTAGCAATGGGTGTCGCCTTAACAAATGGACCAGAAGCCGCTCGTTGCTTTTATATTTACTGCTGCAAGCCTGACATTCGTAGGTCAGGTTACAGGTCTTTAAATGGCGGTCGAAGTTGGACGCCGTAGAAAAGTTCAACCTGCAAACATTGCACTTGTAATTTTCACCATGGACCTTGTTGAAGTGCTGATTTAGGGATTTGCGTCCGGTGAAGTGTTTGCTCTTTCCAGAGTTGACGTAATAAGCACAGGTGTAGACCGAGCAGTAGTATTGAATATTGATGGTGAAACTGGAATCCACATGGTGTTTTTTAATCATATGGTGAAGTAAGTCTGGCTTCTTCGTGAATGTCTCCCGGCAGCCATGGGGGCACGGCAGTGGAATTTTTGATGTCATATCTGGCGCCATAACAGTGATTACCAAGTTGTTGCTGAATAACAAACAGGACACTGTGTTCGGTGCGTCACCGTTGCTTTCCTGTTTCAAAGCTTTCGCTGAGGTATCTGCTGTTTTTTTCTGAAACAGATCAGTTCAAATGTTCGATTAAATCACATCAATCAATTCAATATTTCACGGTTGTGACATATACGTTACAATGACCAGGTGTAGAGTACGGGGCATGAAACAACTATAACACCGGAGGGGTTTAAACATGCGTTCAAGGAATGTTTTGAAGTTCATTTTGTACTTGTTAATTTTAGATGGAGGCCCACTAGTCAGATATGTAAACAGACCTAGTTCATTCAGCATAGCTACCATAGACTGTGTGGTACAGGCCAAATGTTAATATAAGGACGGAGCTGCACCAGGTCTGCGCAGGTTAAAACTTACTTTGTAATTGCTATATCTTGTTTTAAAAAATGTGATGAGGACTGTTTTCGGCTGTTTTTTTCCTCAATGTTAAAACACCCTTTCGGAACGGCAGTAATCTAATCTGATGTAAACTCGAAGACAAAACTGTTGATCTTCCAACTTTGATCCCTTTACACGCGTGTGCAATCGAGGGAACGGCCCGTTGTACTTACTTTAGCGGTATCCTTAAGATGAGCGTCCGATTCCTGGCATTGCAAAATCCATTGCTTACATTTCATCAGCATTTGTTCACAGTTCAAACACAGGAGCTCCGTTATGCTTTCTGAATTTGCCACCTGAAATAAACACAAATTAAGTGTAAAGTTGAATATGTTTATGGGTGTTGGCATCTTCATATTCATATATATTTACGCCCAATTTATGCTATCACCACTGTGTTTGGTTGCAGCTAAAGACTTTAGAGGGTTGTCTGTGTGAGTAGAATAAGACAAGTAAATTAAAGTTTTTGGCAAAAAAAAAATGAGAAATCATTCAATAATATAAGCGGGAAGTTAATATTTCATTTCATTTTCATAAATCGACCAATGTTTTGAGGTTTGTGAAGTAGACTTGTACGATTTTGTCACTATCCCTATGATCCTCCCCATCAGATCACTGCCATGTGCAAATTTTACTGGTTTCCTTGATATCCTATGTCTGAAAGTAGATTTATTTCAGAAGTCAACCATGCTGTTTATGTTGTACAAAATTTTTCCCTTTATTCCTTTATTATCTTAAGTATTCTGTATAATTCAACTATTAAATAAAAAATAAATAAGTTTTCCTTAATATTATTTATCATATATTCATAAATATTATGGCATTCTCCAGCGTGATTTAACTTGCAGGGAATCTGTGGGATTCATAAACTCAATGAATAGCCAAGTGGACTTCAGTAGGGGTCCTGATGGAGAGCATCTATTACTTGTGTGATGGATAAAGGCAATTATTGTAATGTTGGTAGAACTGGGTTGTTAGTTCATTTTAGGATGAAAAGGATAAATGGATTCCAGATCATTGCCAAAACAATTCTATTTCTATTTAGTAGATTAGGATACAGCCACAAAAGGTATGGATACCTTTCACTTGGAGGACACGGATGGTTGTAATATTGCAGCTTAATGAATCTATAATGTGCAGTGCTGGCTCTAGAGTCATCCTAGTCCCGTAGGGCGTAGGTTGACGATAGAGACCGATCAAATTCTGATGCTGCTTATAGAGGCTTTAAAAGAAATTTATCTTCTATGGTAATGGCAAGTTTCGAAGTAGGGTAGGTTTCATCCAGCTAACCTTGGTATAATTTATCAGGTATTTCCTTATTAAATATAAAAACTAAGCACCTGTATATTAGTAGTTCTATAGAAATCTTCGGCAAGCCCCCAATCTGTCATATTTTTCATTTCCCCATATGATACAAGGCAGCCACGGCATAATAGAGGTGTTTCTACTATTGAATCTTCAATCTCAATTTTTATATCCATTTTCATTCAAATTTTCACAAAAAACCAAAAAAAATATAACATAACATTTTTATAGCCTTGTTATTGACCTATACACTTGGCACATTGCATTTACAAGCCATTGTCAATTGTCACCTTGACATTGTCTTTTCTGACAATAAATTTGTAAATCATATGAGAGATATTGCTTATCTGTGAACTGGGTTTTCATAAATTTTTAACTACAGCCAAAGTAAATAATATCTTTAATTAATTACATTTAAGTTATTTACTTTATTCTATAGATCTTACTTTTTTGCAAAATAAGCGTTTTTTTTAAATAGATAAAAAAATATTCCGAACATAGCACAATTAAAATCAAAAAGAGACCTTAGCTTCTCGATTTTGATTTCATTTAAAGATGGAAATTCTACCTTCCGTCATTTTGACAATTATTTTGGCTCAGCTAAATTTACAAGAGTGTAATTTTCTCATTTACGATAAATTCCCTATAACTGTTACAAATTTTCTAACTCCAAACTGTTTCAACACCCAGAAAGCCGGTATCTTCTTCGCCACGAAGTTAGTTTATTGTTATTCAAGTCAGCTCGGACGATATTCAGATCGGTGGCCATATTGGCATAGCTCAACCACGAAGGCAACGCTAGCTCTGTGTAGTGTATTATAGGTTATAGTGTAAAATTGCCAGTTTTCCGTGCAACAAAACAGTTTTTCTACGATTAGATATCGCGAAATGATACTTCAGTCAATTATACGCACAAGGAGTGCGTGATAAACGTGAGTACTTTGCCCTATTTCTATGTTACGTAGCAGGACGAAAACACGTGTACGATTATTACTATTTCTCACTTAAATTGCTTCGTTACGCTCTGAATAGGCAATTTATAGACTTTGCACTCTATCCTGTACCCCTTGTCACCCATTTATAGAAGCACGAAATTTATACAAAAGTTTACATTGTTTCTAGACTTCTAGGTAATCTATATTTAGACACGTATGTGTCCGATTGCTCCTTTTAATCTCAAAAGTAGGCTACGATATAATAATTGTATTTGTAAACACCTATTACGTGGTGGGTTAAAATTAGAAAGTTAGATTCCTCTCGTTTCGTATCGTTGACAATCGTATCTCATTTGACGAACGCAAAATTTCATAACACATTCAGTTTAACGCAATATCAAAACATATGTAAGCTAAACTGGTATCAAAGTGAACTAAATTAAATTTGGTAGTATTTAAAGTGTAATTTGTTTGCAAGCAAATTGTCTCCGCGCTGTGTTAATTCGCTCTATGTGAGGGGGCTGTGTTGATAATCATGATTATAGTTCAAGGACTCTGCAAGCCGATTAAATCGTAATAAAAGTCAATATAAAGCTGACAATATCGAAAGCTTCAAAAATATAATGAAAAATGAACTACTTTTTAGACTATTATCAATAAAAACTCCAACGAAATCTTTTGCTTAATTTAAATTTAGTTTCATTCTTATTATCTCTATAACGACGTCATAAAGATAATCTGTCCGTCTAAATGTCTAATCTCCTAACTAGCACATAGATTTTACGCAACCGCTGGGTTAAGCATAAAAAGCGTACAAAGCTGCTGATAAAAATTAGTAATAATTTGGTTATTGAGTGAGTATGAATAGTATTATTAATGTAACTATTGTGTTTATAATACTAAGTTTCAGTTATTGGTTATATAAATAGGTGCTGTTGTGTTTCTGACTCACAGTTGAGGTCATATTCACACAATATATTGGTTTTGTGAAGAAAATAACATAGCAATATATAGTATTGTTTGATGACCCCTAGTTAGTAGAGTGACCGCTTACTGAGTGAGGTGTCCTGGGGATGATTTCCAGCTGGTTTCTCATGTTGTCTAGTGTTTGTGCTGTAATAACTGTGTATGGCCATGCCACCCTTAACATAAGGAATCTTAGTGCGAGGATGTGTGTGTGTGATCAATTATTATTATTTATTATTGTAGCTTTCATATAATCTAATAGGTGTAGTCAAATTTATTAACTATATAGTTATAAATCAAAATATAGTATTTTATTAAAATGAAAGTATGTTAGGCCAGCTAGTAGTATTTATGGAAATAAAAATTATAGTTATATTAAAACAGATTTCTAACTCATTCAAAACTAATTACTTTCACGGAACTGCATTATAAAGTTCTTAATTAAGTTTAATATCATTTATGTGTATGTTGCCATGCATAATTACATTTTCATGGTTGGCAGTCTATAGTGTTGTTTAAAATCAGGTGAAATTGCTTATTTTTTCCATTGGTTTGCTATAATTATGAATATGTTAGCAATAGAAAAAGAAATTATGAAAATAGAGTTGAATTGGTAATCCCTGAATCATATAGGATAACTCCAAATAGGACTGCATTGATAAATATAACTGATATACATATAAATGAGTTCAAAAGTACTTTCTGTTTAATATTAACATCCAGATCAGGACTTAGTTCATCTTTGAAATGACAAACTTCTCTAATGTCACTGGTGAGAAAACACATCTACTAAAAAAAAAAACAATGTAAGAAAAAAAAGATTGTAATTGAATTGAAACCAGCGTCATCGTCATAAACACTCACATATCATGACCATCATAATACATCACCATTATTGTACATATTGTATTGTTGTATTGAAAATGTCTTTTCATCATACTTTTATTGCAAAGACGTTATAAGGAAAATTGTTAACTCAAATATCATCAGATGCAATTACAACAATTTCAACTTGTATCTTATCAGGAGGCTTGGAACAGCATTGCCTCTCATTAAATCTTGACAGTAACTATGTTTTTATCTCTTTTTATATAAAAGTTTTAACAATGAAAGATTCTCTACGAAGAATGTTGGAAAGTAACCAACATAAACATTAAATAGTTGGAAGGTTGGGTGATTCTATGGCTGTAAAAAAGCATAAAGCATATTATAATAAAATATAGTAGGCATTTTCTAACATTAAGTCTGCATCAATCTTGTGGTGCACTTAGCTAAATAATTCATGTGGTAAAGGTGTCAAGACTATTTTCTAGGAGATACTAGGTTTTATACCACTAAGCATAACAATCCTCATGCATGGTAATAGGGTTGTTTGCCTAGCCACAACCCTCCCTGATTAGCAATAGACGCTGGAGCTAAAGGTTTAAAACTGTTTTATGTGGCACAAATATTTAAGAAAACTTATTTGTAATTATTATCATCGTCAAGCCTAAAATTCTTAATTACATATGAGATATTGTGCTCATGGTCCATAGTGATACTATGTTTTTAAATTTTTACAAGTAATAAAACTTATAATTGGAATTGAAATCCATATTTATTTGGTTGTTTAAATATTTTGTCCGTACACAACATTTTCTGTTTCTACTTTCCATTTATTGATATAAATATTTAAAACACCTTTGATTCCTTTTATTGCTCATGTTAAAACATATCTTTCTATTTTCCAGTTGCAAGCAAACCAGAGATGAATATAGCCAGAAAACCCAAAACTGCCAAGTTTACGAAATCAGTGTCTTATTGTCAATCAAACAGGAACTCTTGCGTTGGTTTGACGTATTAGAATATAAGACTTGAACAGTCAATTTGTTCTACGAATAGACCTTTTTTACATTGTTAAGTGATTGTGTATGGACATTTAAAAAGTGAAGAGAAATTTTAAATAATAAGTGTTGCAAGCATGAAAATACCAGACGCACCAGCACCAGCTAACCTTGGTCCGTATTATGGCAACGAGGAGAATGGACAGTGGCAGGTATGACTCTGTTGTATTTAATAATAAAAATAATTAAAAAAAAAGAAAACTAAAACTTTTGCTCCAAAAAAATAATATGATTCTGCTGTTCAAAAAAGGAACATATTTAGCTGTATCTGTGGCGAAATGTAGATTTATTTATTAATGGCCTTAGAAGGAAATTGTTTTCACAGAGTTTTTAGTATCTGTGCTGTCTTTTACATAATTTTGATGTCTCCAAGTTTAAAGTAGTTCGAACAACTGATACGAGTTTTAACACTCACACGATAGATGTCACGCAAATGTATAAAATTCAAGTTGAATATTAATTGACAGATTATAGCATACCCCCGAGAGCTCACGATAAGATGCTTAATTTGTTATTTAAGCACTGACACAAACACAGGTACCTATATTGTAAGTTATTGTACAGTTGTAAATGATGTCATGGAACTAGGCAACTGAATCCGGTAACTATGGTTCGATTAGGTACGGATAGGGGCGGAGCCTCATTGACAGGTTGTCGCCGGCCGATCGGAAACTTAACGGCGTCGCTCTTATTATTAAGGCAGTGTTTGTTATTTCACTTTTAAGTCAAATTTTTTTTCATGTCCAAACAATACTTTAGTGGAGTGGAAACTGTCACCTTGTAAATATTTTGTTTCTCTTTTTCAATTCCTAAATCTTGTTATAATCATAACTGAAACTATCGGATAATTAGTAATAATTTCATATCCGTAACCGTAACCGATACAATATTACTCATATATACGTATCGGTATACATATCCAGATCCGAAGTTTCATACCATAAAATCCCTACAGCCGCGTAAGTAGAGAAGGTTGGTGCGGGATTCAATACGGTTTATATGTACGTGGATGACTGACAACCCCGTCCTACTTGCGAGTAATTTTGTATTTAATGCTATTGCAGCCAAACGGCGTGATTATAGACAGTGGCGTGGGTGGCGGCGTAGTGGGCAGCGGGGACGCCGGGGTGCACAGGGCACCTGTCTACCCAGTGCACATACCCAGGGCACACGTACCTGGTGAGTTGCGCAGCTTTGATACGATTGTTTTGATGGTATGGTATCTAATGACAGTAATTCCCAAGTGAGGATTTGAAAGTAACATATACAATACAATACTAAGTATGAATGACTACGCGAAATATGAGTCGGTCTAGCGTAGTTAGTTTTCCGAACCAATATAATGTGTACAAAGCAACTTTTGTAATTCGGACTTGATTGGTATTGTTCAAAGTAGTTGGTAACGGTTTCAGGTTACGTGATGGCGGGCGCGTACTACCCCCCCGCGTACCCCACGGCGCCGCCCGCGCCGCAGGACGACTTCGCGGACTACATGTGGATGGAGAACGAGGAGGAATTCGATAAACAGGTGAGTTGTTATTTATACCTTGCGGTGTGTACGGTCCAGCACGCCCTTGGTCGTGTAAGGTGAGCTTGGTGTAAGATAGCAATCGGTTGTTTATAATTTTTCAAATAATGTGCGTATCACAAATTAATTATCACTTATCTGCATTATCTACGAGTTCTACATAATATTTTCGAATGTGTGTGAAGTAAGACAATTAAAACTTGACAGAGCCCAGCGATGGGACAATTATGGGTTATGATGATCAGTCAGCTCTGTACCACACAGTCTACGGCTTGTAAAGTGACCAATCTGCGTTTAGGGTCTTCTGTGAGAGGTGTAATATGGCTTGACTGTAGTCAGAGTGTCACTCACTAACAAGTGAGTTTCCCGCTTCGTTCGCTGGTAATAAGAAGTAAAAATTATTGGTACGCCGGTACGCATGGGAAAACTACATTTCTCTCGGTTAAGGAAAAAATACATCAGTCATATGATATACGAGTTAAATGTTATAATATATATAATATGTTACAAACAATATTACTTAAGTTGTTGTATTGAATTGTGATATGTAAAAAAATCATCAATTTTCATTTCCTTATTACAAGAAAAACGTAAATTTTGCCGCATATGAAATGAATCCCATGAATCGTTACGATTAGGCTACTCTTCATTACACACAGTTCATTACTATATTACACCTGTTAAACATGTTAATTCCAGGTTATGCAGCAGTTAGAAGAGGAAGCGCTAATGGAACAGTGTATAGAAGCCATGCTAGAGGATCAGCAGCGCGAAAGGACAGAGCCCGCCGCCAACGGACACAATAATCCCACGTGAGTTGATCTTTATTCTAATTCCCACCGCTGCCACAAAAAAAATCTCAATAAAGTAATGTTATTGAATGATCTATGAACGCGCAATTGACGCATCAGAATCTAGTACCATATGGTAATTGTCAATGATGTTATCTCCAGCACAAGCAACGGCACCGGCTCGCTATCCCTGGAGGAGACGGTGTCACGATCAACCCTCAACCCCCTGGCGGCGGAGTTCGTGCCCACGAGAAGACCGCCTCCGCAGCCCCAGCCGCAGCCGCCACAAGCGCAGCCTCCAGCAGGTGAGGGATACCGAGAGACGTTATATAGTATAAATATATAGTATAGTCTGTGTGTCTGTCTGCAGGAATTTTCGAATGGTTTTAATCACTATATAAAATTCGTGACTATGTTAAATTATTTACAAGTAAAATATTTAATTTTAAGTTAACAACCCTGTAGCTCAGTAAAAGTGACCCAGCCTGCCGAGCAAGAGGCACCGGGTTGGATTCGCGGATGGGTCAGACACTCATGTGACCTAGGGATAAAATTTTGTTCTCCAATCCTGGAGGTTGCCCAAAACACGATGAATCTGATGTGTGTGTGTATGTGTGTGTTTTTTAATGTTTATTATCATTCTTTACTATTTAATTTAAATTGTTACGAACAGAAGACAAACCCGAAGCGCCGGACACTCAGACAGCGCCGGAGACCTCTGGTGGTGCAGACGTAACAGATGCGGCTAGAGACGAACCTGTGACGTCGACGAGCGAGGTGGAGTCGAGGAAGGAGGAGAGCGAGACGGATGGTATATATCATTGTGTCTCTATGTAATTGTTGTATCTAGTGTTATTTCAATACCTTTATAACGGAATTGTATTGAAACAAAAGAAAAACAAAAGAGGTGCCAACTGTTGTTAAAATATTTGCGATATTATGACGCAGTGTTGGCTTACAAACGTCACTATTGATACAATGTTAATGCTTCAATTGTACACAATTAATTAATAATTGTTCACCGACGAAATAATACAACAATACAGCGCGCGGGCGGCACCTCCCCTGTACATATATACCGTCCGACGCGTGCGTCCACAACACTATACATTGTACTGAGTGTATACGTCGGTCTGTTTATGTGGTGATATAGTGGCACCGTTCAATACTGTCAAATAGGGGACTGTTAACTTATTTTTAAATGTCAGATGTTTCAAATGTTCCCTTTCAGAAGTCTGTGGATAGTATGTTGAAGGCAAAATGCGCTTGTTCCTTTTTTATCTATGTTTTGAAGGCGGTGAAGCTTATTTTTGTTTACATATGATGCAATTAAATAACTACAGTAGAAATTCGATCGTTGGTTTAGCTGGACATAATGGGGCTGCAACCGATTGTGGGCAGGTTAAAACTTAGCAAATGTCACATGTTATTTTGAAAGATGCACTGAGGAGTTTCTTTCAGCGTTTCTTCTCGTCAGTGTGAAAGAAACTGTTTGAAACGGTTGATGAAAAAATTGCGTGCATAAATATATTTACCAAGTGCATAGATGGTTGAATGATTTTGAATTTTGTACTAGTTTCAGAGAGCACCCCACCACCCGCTGAGCCTCCGGAAGTGAGCGCAGCAGACGTTCAGCCTATAGCGGACAAGGTGCACGACAAGAGGCCCAAGGAGGCCAGGAAGGACAGTAAGGTCAGGCCCCAAGACGTCCGGAAGACGGTCAAACAGGAACCTAAGAAGATCACTAAGCCAGTGCCAGTTAAAAGTGAGACCAAGGTGAATTAACAAATTTGTATTTTTTAAATCAACAAGGTACTCACCCTCACTTTGCTGTTGGTTTCCATGGGAATGGGTCCATTTCCCAGATTACAGACCATCCAACATTATGACAAATAATATAAGATATAAATATCCCAAGTATCATTCTAATTTATTCAGTTGTTTCAATATCAGTTCAGACAGGCAGACAGACAAAAAGTAAAAAAAAAAAAATTATGTTTTTGTATTTAAGACAAAGTATACATATACATTGAAATTTCTAAAAAATACTCAATGGTCTTTGAGATCACTACGTTTCCTCACATTGTATGCACTTGTGTGTGTGTGTGTGTGTGTGCGTGCGTGCGTATGTGTGTGTGTGTGAATGTTACTATTGCGATATTTATTATCTATGTGTACAGCTGTTGTGCGGTGCAGTGCCTAACCTACAGCTCCTATGGGGAGATCGAATGCGATTGGTTGCACCGCGAGCAGGCGATGTTTGTTACGGACTCATAGATGGGGCGTCTTACAATTTATACATAATATTATATATTTTAACTGATACGAGTACTTTGAGTATACATATTTCATGCTGATTTCCGATCCAGTTACAATGGTAACACATGATAGACAGTTAAAATGTAATAATTACGTCATTATTATGGTAGATGTCATCATGATTTATCTATACGTATAATAAAATGTTGACTGATCGCTTCCTGTACATTAAGGATATATGAGAAAATCTGTCAGTTTGCGCGTTTGTGTGCGCTAATCTCAAAAACGGCTCAAGGGATTTCCTTACGATTTTCACTAGTGTATCATTGCGCGTTTCATTGCAATCCGTAAATAAAAAAGTTATTAATTAACTTAGAATAATGCAGATACTATTTCCTAGGGCCTTACGCCGAGTAGTTATCCCGAAGCGAAGCGAGGGTAGTTTGATAGTTTATGAATAAATGCACCGTCGTTAACAAACATCAGTACAGATATTACAATCTCAATGAACAGGTTCAAACGCCGGTGAAGAAGAGGGAAGTGAAGCAAGCGAAGAGCGACAGTAAAGTGGAGAGGGTGGACAGATCCGAGGAGAAGTCTCCCGTCGAGGAGGTGGTCGCGTCGGCGGTCGCCGGCGCGGCGGACGTTGTTAAGGTTAGTGTGGATGGTGTAGTTTTGGGATCGGAACTAACTATATATGTTGGGATTGGGAATAATTCTGGCAGCAATTCAAAGATACTATTTTTCAATACAATTGCGCGTATGAAATTATATTTCATTGGTTTGACATTTATGTCCTTATCTCAAATTATTACTTCTTTTTCATATATATATTTAATTGACAAATGAGCAGACTAGCCACCTGATGGTGAATGGTCACCGTCAGCGTGTCTGTCAAATTCAAATTCAAAATCATTTATCGTGTAGGTATTCTGTAAATACACTCATACACGTCAATTTTTGCTTCTACTACCGTTTGTAAAGGTGCTTTAACATCGAGGAGATGAAACGGAGAAAGGAACTGTCTGGACATGGAATGACTTATCTTTCAGATGGTAAAATAACTGTTCAAATAGGTGTCGAAGTTCCGGAGATTACCCTCTGCATACTCACAAACATACTCTCTTTATAATATTAGTAATTACTTATATATCTTTATTGTACGCGGCTCTAGTGTCTGTTTGTCGCCGATGCTCGCGTGAGTGCACCGGCCGACGGGGTGAAGTCGCCGCGGCGTTCGACCGGTCCAC
>DWPT01003001.1:0-15154 GCA_018251895.1 Agathymus mariae mariae | reverse complement strand
TCACTAAATATATTAATATATTAATTATTAATTAATTTATTAAACTTTAAATCACTCAAACAATAAACACACTAGTTAATTCTCAATTGTTTACATTATAAATTAATTACAATTCTACAATATAAATATTATAGATTATTCTTAATATTAGATGTATTTTAAAATTTTATTATTATATTGCACATACCGGAATGTAATGATTGTACTTATTGCAATTATTAATATTATTGAATATTTATTGATTTTTTTTAATGTATTATCTAATATAATCAACGATTATTAATCATCGTAGATTATGAGTTCACGATGCGTGGTTTATGGGCCTAGTAACAAAATTAATAATTTAATTGTAATTATGTAACTAATCATTATTCTTGAGTGTTGTTTGAACCATATACATTATGGAATGTTGTCAGAGATATAACGAGAAATAGTCAAATAGATGAAATTACGGTACTGAACTACGTTACAACAACACCAAGAAATATTGCAATATCTACGCAAACGAAGTTGCAGGCTGTTGCTGGCGCCTTGCTGTAAACGGACAAGGCTCGAGCGTGGCTTGAGTGACGGCGTAATTTATAATCAATTGTCCTGTAACTCGACCTGTTTCTAATGTTATACGACGTGACGGCTTTTGAGTAACGTCTGACGATATACATTTAATTTATTTAACAACTGGTCGTTACTGTTACTTCGCGCTGGTAAGTGCGAAAGTCACGTGTAACGTAAAAAGATCAGCTTGAACGAATAAAACAGTCAATGTCTTGCGAAATGTATATTATTCATCCGTATTGCATCTGCAAACGGAAATTTTGAAAACAGTTAAACGAGAGATCTTCTATATACCAAATGTTGTGCTCTGCTTTCTCCTCTGTTTGCCAATTGAGTTTCTTTAATTTTCTCTGGTTTGGTAGCTTTTGGCGTGCTTTATTGTCGCAAAAAACTTTTTTGTTATCAGCTTGGAAATATTTTTTTGAAAACACTTCTTTATGTCGTTATTATTACGGAATTTCGACTTGCTAATATTAAAAGTGAGAGTGCTAATTGTATGGGTTTATAGGAGAGTTTTGCAGGAGGGTAATTTCCCGAACCGTGGCACCTTTTTAAAGTATTTTATCATTAGCAAATAAATAAATAGATAGATAAACTGTTTTCATCACACCTAGGTCTAGGCGGGCTGCTAGTAATGAAATAAAACGGAAGAGTTCAATACAATCAACAGCACAATTGGCTGTGTCAACCATAGAGATCGAGCGAGTCAAGCAATTGGGGACGTGGTCAGTAGATTGATGAGTGACTGAGAGTGCATAAATTCCTTGTGTTGTTTTGTAAGTGTGAGACCTTGTAAGACCATTGATCTGGTTATTTCAGGCGTATTTTAGTCGTTAAGCCATGGAAGCCTTTGCAATATAAACTGTCAACGCTTTAATTGGTCACTAACTCTTGTCTCACTCTGCATGCTAACAGTGTTGTACCATGGTCCCAGGCTCCTCGATCCAAGCCAATTATTTATTTAATCCAAGGAGTACATAAAATAAATTATTGACGTTACTTCTTATCAAATGAATGAGCTTCTACGTGCAAATATATATATAAAATATTGAAATTACATAAAAACTTTAAAAGATGTTAAAGAGGATACAAGAAATGTTTCTTCTGTTTGGCTCTAAATTTAAAATATTTAAAAAATATCGATTATAATCGAATGAAATCTACACGACAATTTTTAATTATTAAATTATCTGTAAACTAATGATGCTTTTGTACATACGAGTATTTATATCACAGAATCATATGACACTTTAATAAATTTAGATTTAACTAGTTCTTATTTCAAGAAAAAACTGGTAATATCTAGTTATTGCACACGTTAGACACAAAAATCGGTATCAGTTGTTTACGATTTTTTTCTACTATAAAAACAAAGTTGGCAACATTTCTCGTACAGGCGTGTGCACGTAACGGTTTCCTTACCTTGCAGCAGCCGACAATCAAATTAGGAGCGATTCGTGAGCGCCCAGTTCTCACGTTTAGCCGCTGGTCGATAATTGGAGAGCTTACCTTACGGCGATGTAATATTGACATTCTACGTGTAGGTCACAGGTTGGTCAACGTGTTGGCCCATCAATTGTGACATGATACTAAGTTTAGATTTAAAAATACACTTTCCAAAAAGATTCAATTCAAAGTGGGACTCGTTTGCTGAGGTTTGAGTTAAGATCGACACTTAAAAAAATATTTACAAAAAGATTCGTAAAATCTTCGTACGTAAAAGATCGAGTATAGATCGACATTTAAAAATAGAACTTCTGTATTTGTGAGTCGGACTCGTATATCGGTATTTTAAGATTTACAATCGTCGTTCAAATTTTTTTACACCAAGTGCAGGGCCACATTATACTTTTAATTGAGTTAATTACTTAATTGATTTCATTGTTATTGGAGTGGAATTCCGTGTATATATATATATATATATATATTGGATATACGGACAGATTTTTATAAATAATTAGTAACACGCCCTCGCTTCGCTTCAATAAACATAATCATAATAATACAATATCTGTGCAGAGGATTTTAAGATTATAGCGTTAAACCAGACCGAGTCTTTGTCTATACTCGACTAGCGACCCGTCCCGACTTCCTTCGAGTTTAACAACTAATTAATACACATATACACTTTATACATATCTCATGTCCATCCGGAATACCGTACCTTGCAAATGGTAAGAGATTTTTTTTGATAAGTGTATTAGTTTCAAAGATTACACACGACATACACACAAACTAACTAAATTCTCACTCTCTTTTTGTAATATTAATATAGACAGCTATTTTACATTATTTACTAAGATTTTAATTTTAATCTTCCTTTAAAATACCAATAAAAGGATTCATATTCCGTATTCTTTCTCAAAATTTTAGACACAAATATTGAGACGCAATACAGAAATGTATTTGTTTTCTAGACAAATTAACACGCTTGAGAAAGTATTTAAATATTCCTTTGTGGCATCACCAACAACATTTACTACGTAGTTAAGTCAAGTACACATAGACGAATAAACTTTTGTTTATGTACTTTTGTAAATGTTGAAAAGTCCCGGCTTAGTCCCGACATGGATAGACATTTGTGATGTAGATAAATCTATTCTTAAATGTTTTCGGTGTCTCATTTGTGTATGTCCACACATCTGCGACACATGTAATCCTCGTGTGAGGATCAGTGTGTGCACAATGATGTATTTAATTATAATTATAATAACAATTTACCTATATTAATAAAGTATTTGACAATATTCGTATTAAATTAATTCATAACTTACATCAACGATAACAGAATGGAAGGAAACCGTGCTAATAGACGATATATCTATATATATTTTAGTACCTCGCTGCATGTATATCAAGACTTCACCTAACAATAGCGCCAAACTAATACACTAAGATTGTTTAGTTTAAAAGCCATCGGCCATCAGCGGTCACGCCTGCATACCAAGTGATATGGGTCGACTTGCATCACAAGCGAGGCCAGGCTGAACAACTGGCTAGAACAATGGTAACAAAGAACATGCAAATGGCGCAAAGAACAATCTGTATAAACGACAAGTTGTCACATTTGCGTTTGAAAGAAGCTACATGCGCTCTCGGTATTAAATTCGTGTTGGTCGATGACGGTAGGTATAGCATTTTGGTTTATTTTAGAACTTAGCGCGTGATTTCACTTGGAAATCGTAATATGTGTAGTAATTTGACTAGTGCACCGGGTCGAATGTATTAATCGACTATTATTTGGAAGTTTTAATCAAGGTACAATTTCTTATTGATTAGAATGCATTTTTTTTATATTCCATCTGCAAGTATAATAAATTAAATATAAAGACAAAAAAATCCATTAGATATTTGAGGCCTCTACATCGATAATAAAGTGTATATACAAAAAAAAAACTATGCACAAATACGGTCCTGTACTTGTTAACTAACATTTGATAGAAGTTAACACAATTTCTGGTCTAATTTTATTCCACTCTCCTTTATCTAGAACGTGACGTGCGATAGCAACAAAGTCGACAAATCGTGTGCATTCAAACAAAGCACCAACTAACTTTAATTCATTTCTATGGAAAACGTAAAAATATCTTATTTTGTTAATAAATGAATTGTCTTGAAAACGTCTCTAATATGATAAAATGGTTATACGTCCTGATTATATTCACGTCAGCTCGACTTTTTTTGAACCGATACGTGATTTACCTCCTGGGAAACGCTGTGTTAAAGTACGGCTTGTATTTGAAGGATACTAGAGTCGAGACGAAAAAAAAATTAGTACTTTGTAATTTATTTATTTGGGTTTTAATTGACTGCGGATTTTTTCCGCTGTTTGTTCTGGCCAGTGATAAAGTCTTTCCGTATCATTAATAATGAAATATCTATATGATTTTGAATTTGTTTGAGTTTAAGAAATTCGTGGGCCTCATGAGAAGTGATGACGCGTCCGGCTCTTGGGCAGGTTTGAAACTCGTTAGAATTTTCCGAATTATAATCAGAACACAGGTGAATTGTATACTCAAATTGAATACTCAAATTATTTTTGTACTCTATTTGAAGAGCCACAAAATTTTATTAATTATTATAATTACAGTACGCATAACGAATGACAACGCAAACCTCGTCGTGCGTACAGACGAAATGTTTACGACGTAAGGACGGATACGCGCCGTACGTTGGCTTGTTCGATGGGGGAATTATTTAGTACAATTCCTGCATACACTCCAATAGACGCCATATAGGAGTTTGAAAGGCTGGCAATACTGCGCCTGTGCTCAAGGCATTGTAGATTAGTTTCAATAAGATCTTAGCCTCTTTACACGCTTCTCCATTGAGTCCAAGGCTTTAGCTGAGATTTTAAATCAAACGTGAAATTAATTCGATGACAAGTAACTTGAATCTTCAAAATCTCAAAAATGAATATTTAAAAACAATCCATGCGGGTTAATCGAAATGAGGTAACAATAAAAATATTGAAATTCGAGATGTTGAACATATAGCTAAAATATACATTTCAGTGGTAGCATAATGACTCCTAGATTATTATTTTTTAACATTATACATACGCCCACCCATTATATTAGATAATTACTGGCGTTAGGTCACAAATCGACTCCCGGTTCCAGTTATATATATATATATATATTTGGCGACATAGTCAACTGAGCTACTAATTATATACAATAATTTAATGATGTGTAAAACAAATGTGACTAATCATTTATAAATTCTAGTTTGATAAATTAATATATGTTATACATAATCAATTTGATAATTATATGTATTGACCAATGACATTGATGAGCCAACATGTCACTGTCTATATGCTATTACCAGTATAATTTAACAGTTTTCATCCAAAACGAATTCTTTTATTTGATACGAAAGATTTTTGACACTAAATAATTATTGTCTAATATATTGTGACGCGAGTAAGCCCTGTATTTTGAGTGATTGATTATTTTTGTCCCTGGCGTATTTTTATATTTTTTAGCGTTTATCTAGCGTTCGAAATTCGACAGTCAACCAGCCAATCGAGCATCATTCCGTTTCTCAAAAAAATATATCGATAACACCATAGCTACCAAACAGAACAGAGTTGTTTTGTTTCTGCGTATTTATGTGTGTGCGTGTGTGTCAATCATAAACATTAATTAACATTTTCTGATCAGATATATTGAGAAATATGCGACGTACAGAGACTCTAGTGTTCTCATGTTTCGTTTTGATTGCACGTACCTAAACCTATCATCGAACCTATCATCATTCGACAATCTGGTAGTTACCAACACGAACGTTGTCCGAGATTCAGTATAACACTATAATATAATATTATTCAAATCACCTGGATACATAGCTGCATTGTCGCTTAGAATTCATTAAAAATATTAATTACAAGAGCCGGGTACAACGACGGCCGTCCTTGTATTAAATCCGCCATGTTTGTTCAGGTGGTAGATAATTCATTGCGGTGACCTCTGTTGACAGGGAATAGAGTTTAACGTTTAACAATTAAACATGAGCCTACTTACTCACCTAATGTGAATAAGTGAGTGAGTCAATGAGATTTTCAAAAACGCCTAGTTTGAGACTCGAGTTAGTTCATTGGGTACTGAAATGACAACGCAAAAACTACGCCAACACGAACGGACCGCACCGTGGCGCTCGTACGATCACGTGGCACTTTTTGGTAAACGGATGAATTGTTATTAAGATACTTTGTTTCATTAACCTACTTTATTTAATGGGCTATTTAAAAATGGTTGTACACCAACCCCATAAACCATAATTAAAATTAAAATATTTTTCCCTAAGGACTGTTGTACTATTTGATACTAGATACAAAGTAACATTTGTTACTATTAATTGACTTTCTATCTGATTTATTTAGTGCATTAATTACTAATAAAATCTGTGGATGTCTGGCGAAACGTAATATTGAGTGCTACTACAGGAAATTCTTACGGGTTTACCGATTGATGGAGAGATCCACAGAGGGATACTGCCTGTCCATACTGACTGCTATGCTATACTTATGTATGTATAATATACATTGTATACGTATAGGACAAATACACGCAAATATTAAAAATTTGTAGAAAGTCTGATAAAATCTAGTAACGATTGTTCTGGATGTGGTTGCTCATTGCTAACGTAAAGGTTATGTTTCTTGAAGCGAAGCAAAAGCTGGTTGTTATTGATAATGATAATAAGTCCCATCATTTGTTATAATAAATTTAAGCAGATCGAGTTACAAAAGAGCTTCAAGTTCTGTATTTTGTATTGAATATAATACAAAATTTTACAAAAAAAACATCGCTAACTAAACGCTCCAGGGCAACCTTCATCTTACGTCGTACGTACAAGATATTCAATAAACTGGAATATGGAGATAGAGTCTTAATGCATCTTTTTTATGGCCACCATGGACCACCATGGATAGTGGTCACCATCGCCTATGGACACTGACAACATCGGTCCTGGGGTAGAGCTCTTTTTACACAATTTACTAAGAACTCCATATCGTAGCGCTCCGGGAAAAAATAATACGAGAATCGGACGGTGAAAGATGCCACGAATATCGGGGTGCATGGAAACTCATTTTTCGACAAGCGGTAAGACGATGGAAGGATGCCGTGGGTCCCAAGTCAAACCACTGAGCTAAAATATATACATGAAAAGCGATATAATTAGATATAGTACCTGTCGTTCTCTATCTATCTATTAGTTGTTTTGTCGTATGAAATGCTATATGATTTTCGATTGAAACTTGAGCAGGTAGTAAAATTTAGGTTCCTGTTTCATTGATTTTAGATCTTTTCTCATGTAACAATTCTATGTTAATGAAACAAGTGATATCTTCAGAAAAAGGCAATGTTTGGTAGCAGTTCAAAATTCCCCCCGAAACGAGATCTTACGCCCGTACGTAAGAGAGCGACTCTTTGAGCTTTCAGTGGAATATGAATCCCATTAATTTGCTACGAATCCTGCAGTAACTAGATCACGCCCTTGCTGCATGTACGAAAATCTATGCTTTACGTTTTCAAATACCACCCGCATTGTTTTAAGAATTTTCTAGTTATGTGAATTAGAAACAATAGCTGCACCCAGACACTCAGGATTTTATTTCTCATCTCCCGGGAAAAAAACTACCATAGATAGTTATATATAGATACCACAACCCATAGTACGAGCTACTAAAACGCTAAGTATCATTCATATCTGTTCAATGATGTTACGTGGTCAGATAGACGAAGAGAAATTTAAGATTGGTCAGTAGTGATGTTCACACACGCCTGTCCTCGGTTACGCAATTCAAAATAGGTGCCAAGGTATACGTTTTGTATAACAATACAAAATTTACAGCGTCAAACGTCAACGGCTGTTTGTGCTCGCGTAGTAATTGGTTCCGCACACCTCTGGGCTTCAGTGTGACGGCTTCTTCTGGTATGCGTGGCTGCAAATGTTCGACTACTTCGTAGATTTTTTTGGTAATAGAACTTTTAACGTATTACATTTTGATTCCATATGATCATAGGATTAATGATGTTTGGAATATTAATATATATATATATATGAAGTTGATGATAATATTTCCTTATTATATATAAAAAAATTTCGCTGTGATATATAAATTACTCATAAATGTATAATACAATTTTAGAGTAAATTTATTTAATTTTGATTAAAAGGTATTTAAACGTAAGTAATTTAAAAGAACCTGGTGTTATATAAATAACACAGGATTAGCGATTTTGCTAAATATTATTTAAGAATAACTAAAACTCGTTACAAATGTAATAAATGACGTATTTCACAAACTGCATATAATAAAATATTTAAATTGCTAGATATTAGCAGGCTCGTATGTTTCACACAGTAATTGTTGGTGCACTGTGATCGGTTAGTTACATCATTTTGTGTATTGACTGTATTGGCGCGGCCTAAAATACTCCTACAATCCCATGTTGGCAGATCGGGGTATCGGAAGAAGCGACAGAAGTCAGCCTAGTTGGCGGTAGAGTTTCGCGTTAGGATTATATTATTCATATTATTATTAAGTCATTAATATTATTAATGGTATTATTATCTTTCCGTGAAGCCTACCCGGCTAGCTACCACCCGCCTGCTGGGGTCAGTCGCCAAACGACTCCTCGTGTTCCGGCTGGGAGCTTGAGAGCCAGTACTTTCTCTCTTCTCTATTTCATGGCCCATTTACCATCAGGTGGGTCGTCTGCTCAAATAAAATAGTTGTTTTTTTACATGATGATCATATGGAGAGAAACGCTTGTCATAACTTTTAAGTTGCGGGTTAAAACACCCTGAATTGACAAAAAAAATACTGTTAACGCTTCCTCCTTATCTGCTTGACAAACAAGCAAAATGTTTTGCATTAGAGTATATATCAATTCATCCTTATCGCAGTATCTAATTTTGTTTTATTGTATATATTTTTTATGTTCATCATAATTTTATAGAATTGATTTGAGATTTTGAAATCGGATATTATATATTAGGATATTTGATAGTTCACATCCCTCATATATTGTAAATGTTAAGTTGAATCGCATTATTATTAAAATAAAATTCATATTTGATTTGTCAATCTTTACGTTTCTGTTTCCTTTTGCAAATTTAGGATCCGAAAAACGAATTTGGTTTTGGTTTCCCCGCTTCATTATCTTTGACTGAGCGTGCTTGCGCCTTCGCCATATTAAGAAAAGAAAACTTTTTGACAGCACACACGATTATGCCGTACTATATTGATTTTAAGTCCTCCATCAGTCACATTAGAAGAATATTTCTAACCAAGTACGGTTATCTACAAGTTAACCAACGTAGCCGAGTTTAATAACCGTGTAGTAAGTGTATTATTTAACTAAATAGAGTGGTGTTCCATTTGTGTTATCAGCCGATACCGCGTTAATCTCTGATAAGGTTTTTATTTGCTCCGTACCAATGTGACCCGCGCTAGACATTTCTTGAGCAAATGTTTGTCGAGGCACGCAGGTTCTTATGGATGGTGTACGTCTTTAAAACTGCTTTATTGGTGTAGATATATTTTAAAAGTAGGTTACGAGATTTTGAATCGTTTAATGCGCGTGGTGGCTGTTGAGGTTTGAGTGGGCATATGATTCGTTACTTTGTCACCGATTGAGTATTTTTTTGCATTCAATAAGAAAGGTATATCTTTATAGTTTGCTTAGCACTTGAAAGGCTTTGGTCAGTAAGTTTTGGAGTATTCAGTAAGAGTCCGATATCAAGTTAAAAATTCATTTTGAACAGAAATTTAGAAAGTTACATTAGTGTATGGAAATTTTCTGAGATACTGAATTGAAAGCATTCAAATTTCAATTATTAATAAAAAATAAATATAAATGTTTTCTGAGATTAAATTGGACATACAAAAAATAAAAGGTTTTTCCTTAGCAAAATCGAGGAACAACAAAACTTATTAGAATTTTAACATGTTTTATGAATTCGTAGTTCGGTTTAAGTTCTGTCCAGGTTCCGAAACAATCGTCGCGATAGTTTTGTCCTCATAAATTATTCTACTGTTAATTTTAGGTCGGAAATAACTATTACTTATTACGAAAGCGTATCGTTCTATCATAGAGAAGTTAAATAATAATATAAAAAAATATCTTACCCAGAGAGAACTTCCTGTAGTAAAATTCCTTTGAAAAATGTTCGGCCATTTTGAATCACGTTTTTATCTCGGTACTTCATTATGATGGACGCCTTGCTCTGCTTCATAAGTCATGTGACCAATCACACGCCGAGAAACGTCAATTAGATTCAATGGGTAAATCTATTGTCCAATAATAACCCTTTAATCTATTTCAATGTTACAATTTTCCGATAACAATTTCCCGCTCTAATTTGACAAGACACTGATCGATTGACAAACTGATTTCTTACAATTAAAAAATAAATGTTACGTGTTCCTAATTCAAAATTTGTGAGCGGATTATGGAATATTTCGAATGGTTTCAAGCACTAATTGGACGATAATTAAGTTAAAAATGTTGTGGATGCAACGGAACTATGTTCTTCTGAGGAGACTGAACTAAAATGGCAGCTACCTCACACTGTGGGTGTTATATACGAACACACCTGTTACGTCACACCTGTGGCTAGGACACGATGTTATTCATATTTTCTTATCGTTTTGAGTACAATAACCATCCTGCACGGCTGCTCGGGACTGTCCCGTTGTTAGCTTATGTAAAAGATTTTTTTTTGCCTAATATACGAAGAAGGTATTTAAATTATATTTCTCCAGTTTTTATGACAACTAATGCTCGCCTAGTGGTTTAAATTCGACCATAATCATTTAATAACGTTTTATATCAAAACTTATTTAAAATGATAACACTAAAGCTCGTATAGCTACCGAACAAAATCAAGAAATAAAAAGAAAATCACTAGACAAACCGACGAGAAGAAGTTAAACTATTTTGTCTTTGCCTATGTATATATAGATATTATTTACAATAAAAAAAAATCTCTCAAAAATTTAAATTGTAATCAACGGTGAAATAGAATCACCTTCTTGATCGAACTAGACCGACGTGTCCAATCCATACAACAAGTTTAGAAAAAAAAATCGATCATGCGTCGCTGCTACACTTGACAGGTGTGATATATATTGTACGATATAACTGACTATTTCAAATAATTTCTAGGTAACTGACTAGGGACGATGCGTGTAGGGCGTGAAAATATCTAAAACTTTAATATCGACGGAGGTTGTAAATGTAAAAAAGGTTTATCGCTTTTTCGAGAGTCTATCTGCCTATTAGTTATTACAAAGAATGATTATCGATAAAATTTGTATTGTTAGAACAAATTGCCATAGCCAAACGACCATTCCAATAGACACGACTTAACTGGTAGGATGTTCTATCTAAGATAACTATAATGTGAACTAGTAACCCGTCCTCGATTTACCTCGGTGTACTTGACTCTTACATTCAAAAATAGTAACTACACCCGAAACAATTATTATTCGTTTTTATGAGGCGTAGTATATTTTTCATGTTTACTCCTTACATTTAATATTGCTCCAAAATGTCCTATATGTTTTTAAAAACTGGATATTGTTTTGCAGTAATTTATGCGTCTGTTTTTATATACGTAATAAATATCCTGATTTGTTCTTACCCCGATATGGTCAATGACGCCTTCATGAAAGGGTATAGGAAAGGACATTTTATAGCTCCTAGTTAGGGGTGTCCAAAATATTCTATCGATATATCCCATGGCAACGAATCGATACCTATATAATATTTTCGTATCTCTGGTGTGCATTGGTATTTAAATAAGGAAAAATAAGCAATAAATTAGCAGTGCTCATACTGTAATCGATACCGTTGTGATGATTTTTCGAACATTTGATAAATTATTCAGAGGTAAGAGAGTAAATATGCAGGACGCATTGGCTTTAACAATTATAATTTGTGATTGACGTCCCTTACTCTGAACATTTTATATCTAATGTCACTCATATTCGTTATCGTTTTATTACATACATACTGCAGATTAACTGAATTTATACATGCCGAACTAAACATGAAATTATTATAGCTTCATACGACACATTATTGTGACATTTTATTTGAAACCAATGAGCGAAATCATAGAAAACTCCAAAAATTGTTAGTGAGGTGAGATGGTCTTGGTTCGTCGTTTCGTTGCGGTTGCTCACAGAAATAAAAGTAAAAAAAAGAGCTAACGTTTTCATATTCTTATACTACTCTCCATTAGGCAATTTCCATCATTTACTGTTTCCGAAATGCGACAATAGATGGCATTTTGTGCATCACTTATATTAATAATAATAATACTTACATAATTACATTTTGTATGCGTCATATTCGTTATTTACAGGTACAATATATCGAAGTGAATAACATGGCTAAATCTGGTAATATGGCTAATCGATTTAATGCATATCGATGTATCGATATTGAGATGTATCGTATATTATTTGACATCCCTATACATAGCCGACTAAGCTGGTTTCTTACTCTGTATGTTTGTGATCTAACTACATAGTCAGTCAACCAATCTGTACCGTCCACTTTATCGGTCGTCTGATTTAGAAAACATTGAACGCATTTTTCTTTTATAATATATAATCAATAAAAGGATAAGGGCTGGATGGGATTTGGAAGATGAGATCGTAGTGTACATTTATTAAGCATTTCATTATTACTGATAGACCCCGCAGATATAGTTCAGCCTCAACGTTTCGTAAAACAATAAATAAATGTCCGGAACTCGATCGTAGCGCCACCTACTACGGATCCAATTGTGAATCTATACTATCTGGAGATACAAAAAAAATCATCAAAATCAGTTCAGCTCTTTAGGAGGAGTTCAGCAACAGACAAACAGAAGTTTATCGGAGGTAGGGTAGGTAGGTTTTTTTTATCTTATTTTCAAGGGCTTCTTTCTATACGACTTGTATACGTCAGCCCTATTACTTGTACACTAAGTGTTCTACCTTCCATACACTGCACAACTTAAATAGTAATTATTTAGTCGCCTGTAAATTCATCCATATATTCATAATTCAACTTTATTTTCTAATTAATTTGTGCTAATTTTGTTTAAAATTATTTTGAGTAATTCGCATTCGCACTTGTCTGTTTACACTATTTTCAAATACTTAATTGTAACATATTTGCCCATAAAAACTTTACACTTAACACAAAACAATAAGAAGCTTTAAATTACAGAAAGAAAATAAGACCTTTTTTTTTTTTGTTTCAACTGATCATATTTCATTCAACAAACGACGTGAAACGGTTGCAACTTGTAAAAAGAAAGAGGAAAAAAAAATAGATTTTTGTAAGCTCTATGGATAGAATCACCTTAAATTAAAACTATAAGAAAGGAACTTATTTAATTAACTATTTTTATTCTATCACTCATAATGATTATTATGCGCGGTTAAACGTGAAAATTTGTGTTACTAAATGCCCTAATTCAGCTGATAGCGTCATCTAATATCAGATAACAGAAGCTGTTCAAACTATGAGCCTCGCCTGAGCACACCGTGACGAAACATATTATTTACTGAGTTTAGCGAAGTTCCTACTTCTGGAAACTTCTCTGAATTATTGTTGTCGAAACAACGCGGTACAAGGTGACTCAATTGTCTATGGTACTAAAAATAAAATTGTAACGAGCAATCTGTACAACGATTTTTTTTTTGTTATGTTGAATATAGATTGTTTTGGAATTTTAGTCTATCTACCTGAATCTACATTGCAAACTGAATTCGTAGAGTGTACATTATACTCTGATGTGTTCTGTTTCTGGACGAAGCACGTGTCGGTGACGCTGTGTATGTCGGTATAATACTTTATTTATTACAAGTCTAAATTGTGTGTGTGAGGAAGACAGGTGCTACATTTGCATAGGTATATATCAGCACTGTGCTCACGGAATATTGCAAAGTAATTTATAATTGAATTTTTGTTTTGTAACGGGTACTGACGGCGTAACCACGCGGTGTAAACGATCCGTGCAATCGGGTCGAAATATTGGCAATAAATGAAACGTATCGTGAATACCCGTAAAGATTCAAAATCAAAAAATATCTGAACTACTTTCATAACACTATTATTTGTCTCGTCTTGTGATCTTAAAATGAACAATTACTATCATCCTCGCTAATTACCTCATGCTGTAAAAAAACGATATCATTCCAAGATCATGATTGTATTGAACTCGTTTATAACTTTTATGTTAATTCCCTCGCGGCTCGCCATCCCAATTCTTGTTTCCGTCAAGTTCCCTTCCTATTTAACCCGGCACCGACCTGCGGGGCGAAAAACTGGGTGAGAATAGTGATCCAAGTTTCAGGCCGACGTAAATTACAGCAGTACTACCAGCGCCGAATTAAGCCAGCGCGGGGCCTGTTGTAAATTTTACCAAGGGGCCCTTGGTTTGTTGAGCTATCAAGGTTGTGGTAGTAAATAAAGCAAAACTCTAACAAACAAACTTTTCTGGATTTAATTTGGGCAAACTTAGAAACAATACTATCAATATTGACTTCTTTGAGCAAATCATACTCAATATTTATTACCGTGAAGTGATTCTTCTTCTCGTTCTTGACCCATCGTATTCCTTAACTCAGTTTTTACACGTTTTAATGTTGAGAAAGGACGTTCACCACTGCAGTTGGTCGTCACTCACTTTTAGATATGTACTAGCATTTAAAATTGTGGTCATTCATAGGTACCAACTCTTTCGTGGTAAGTAGTGTAGGTACCTTTACTGATTAAAAAAATATTGTTACGTTCCTATCTTAATTGTACTTTTTTCTGGTCACAAATCATTGACGCGCGGGGCCCTTAGCTAATCCGCCACTGAGTACTCCACACACTGTCGAACCTAAGTCTGTGCTTTCGCAAGAACCCCAAGTTTCCCTGCAGCCGCTTTAGTCTTGGACTCGATGAACCGAACAATATTGAGGTTCGACGAGACTTCAACTCCTAACAATTGAAGGCGGTCAGTGCATTCCAAGGACATATTCTGAAAAGTGGGAGTCAAAGTGAACGGGCTCCTCTTGACGCTGAACAGACAC
>DWPT01003000.1:0-15154 GCA_018251895.1 Agathymus mariae mariae | reverse complement strand
ACTAAGACTATCTAGTCATGTTTTACAATTTTCAAAAAATATTTAGAATATACAATTCGGCCTCGTCACGTTAGTACCATACTAATCCTATTTATTTTTGTTTGTTGCACGGAAGTAGCAATATTCAATCTGCTCAAATTAATTATCACAACAGCTCCTGCTGACTTTAGCCGCCGCCTTCTAACATAACCCTCTTCCAAAGTTACAAACTCTGTTGGAATACTTCGAATAATAATTAAAAAATATATATTTTAATCTAAATAATTTATATTTATTTGCTGCCATTTTTAAGGACCACCAAAAATTACTGTACTTATTTTTAAGACTTGATACTTAAAACTCTTGATATGCCGACACACATATTTCTTAAAACTGGAACGCCTTCAAAGAGCGGCTTATACGTAGAACTTTATACCTTGTAGCCTATATAAGATCTTTGTAATGACTGTGAAGTCTTTACCGGTGTGCGAACTTAAATGGTTTAACGCGCACCATCTTGCCTTACTTTGCACGAAAGCATAAACCCCACAAAGCCATTGAAATTTGCTACTAAGGAAGAAAAAAAACAATAGTTTCTTAATGTAATAAATTTCTTCCGTTATGTTATCTTGACTTTGACTGGTCAGCAATTCATACTCAACATAAATGCTAGCGCTTTATTTCACATAAAAAAATGAAAGTAAATTCTACACGTTTTATGCAAAAGGGTATATATAATTTCACATTTGCAGAAATTTGCTATTTAATACTTTCCCTCGGTTTTTTAAATATTTACTGGGTTTCGGTTGGTATTTTAGGTTTAATGTAGATACTTTTAGAGTGATACCTAATGTTGATAGTTCACAACACACTGCCCATCGTGGGCTTGCTACGCTGGATAAAATGTTATCAGATGCTTGTTTTATATTGTTGTCTACGAGCGCCATCTCAACAAAACAAACATATTTTAACAATATGATCTCAGTAGGTATTCAGTCTAAAGTTACAGGATCGATAACAGATGTAAAAACTAATACTTATTTCATTAAAATTTATTTACGTACTATTTAATGTATCTAGAGATATGTCCAGATTATACCCGGCGCAGCGACGTCAGCTCGTAATTTATAATTTAATATATTGACTTTTAAAATGACATAGACTACGTACGACAGACGAAAGACCAATATACATACATTGCGTTCTAACATCCGATCCTACAAAGTTGATTTACTCAGTAACTGTGTGGAAGTTCTCGAGAATTTTTCCGCAAAGCGTTTGCTTACGCCGGGCGCACTTGAACTGTAAGTCGACAAATATATTTTCGAAGTTTCTAGTGTTGCCGGTTGGTTCTAATCTTAATTTACAGTTCTGCAGTAGTGGTACTACCTACTTCTTACTTATACTAGCTGTAGATTGGTCTCGGAACTTGTCCAGCCACAGTGCTCTTACCTTGCAGGTGAAATCCATTCTCTTTATTTCTGACATTCCAACGTTTTGAATACTTTTAACTGGTATAGTAAATATTTATGGAGTTTAGAAAGCAATAAAAATCACGTTGCGAAATTTCCTAAATGCTCTTACAAAAGTTTAAACAATCATAACTTTACAATAATTATAATGATGGTGTAAAATACAGGGAGGTTATTTAAACATATTGAAATTAGGAATAAGAAATATTTATGAAAGTTATTAGATCTCTTAGGTATTCGAACCAAATATACTGTAATTTTTATGTTATAACCAAATAAATATTTTTGTTACCTTATATTTTACAAAATAAAATATTTCCAATACATTGTATTTTTAAAATCTTATAAAAGAAGAATCAATTACCTTCATCAATAATGTTGAAATAATGTTTTTTATCGGTCTATCGGAACTTTACATGAAATAATGTAACAAGTTTCAAAGAATGATGTTCCAATTGCTCCGGTGCTATTGCATGGTGTTATGAAAATGTTTTTTTAATAGCCTGAAAAGCAGATGGATCTTCCAAAGGGCTACCTCATAGTAAACGATCACTGTTATCTATGGACATAGGCGACACCAGAAGACTCACCATTGTCGCGCCTGCCCTGAGATTTTTTACAACTTTTTTAAATAACTCTATAGCGCTCCAGGAATACCTAAGAAGGAAGTTCCTTCCACAATTTGCATGTGCGCGGCAAAAATATTTGTGATGACCGGACCGTAGAAGATTTTCACGAATCCAGTCTATGTGGATGGAATTTATTCTTCAGTGAGTGGAAGGAACTACGGAGTTCTTCCGCATCGTTTTTTATGGGTAACGTATTAACAACGTACAGTTAAATTTAAATTTGTCTGATGTCAAAACAAAACAGATTAAATTTAATCTCCTGACAAGTCCAAAAAAATGTGTAATGAATCATACATAGTGCGAACTGTATATTATCATAATACACAATTGTTTTGGATCTGGTACCCTAGGATGAAACTTGCACAAATATTGCCAATGTAACCATATATTTTATCAAATGTAACCATATATTTTACATATAAAACAACGTGACTCCGACAACAACAGTTCCTGATAAGGGAAAACTAAAAATTATTCTAGAAAACGCCATCACTATTTTAGTATCACTTCGATCCGACTTAACTGTTTAATTTATATCAATACTATCATTTGGACAAACTAGAACGTGGTCAAAGTGACTTGCGTAATTTGATTTCAACGTTCGATAACCGCATGAACCTGTGTGATACTAGTTGGTTTGATACATCGACAAGTGCAATAGCATATAAGATTCATATCTACAAGTATGTATATCGTCAATCGTCTGTCAACGGAATAATTTCGATAGTGAACACAAATTAATTTGCGGTTTATCCAGTAAGGTAGTATAAGTAGGTGTGTATCAAAAATATTATAATATATTATCAATTAATTACATTAATAAATTTATAAATTCAACTTGATTAAAGACTCATTAAATCAAAGGTAATAATTCTATAATATTTACACTAACAACCTGCTTGAGGGTAATGTTGCAGTTAGCATAACAATTATACGACATACATACATAATACAACATCTACAAATCGAGACTGTTTTTTTTCTGTTACATAAAATTACTGGCGCGTTCGGGAATCGCGTCTAGAAGTTTCGTTTGTTATGCAGGGTCACCACCACCGAGCTACTGGGATGTCGAGCATAATACTGCAGACCTAATAATTTAAATACGAGTTTTTAATAATTGATGTTTGATGGTGCTTATGTCTGGCAGAAAACAATCAAAAGTAACTTGAATAGAAGCATCCACGTATGGAAAAATAATCTTGTCATGATTGATGTTAAAATCTCTAAGTGATATTTTTATCAACTGATTTAGTTTAAATAATTCTGTTGTCATCCTCTACAAAGTAGTTTAATCATTTAGTGTGAACTTATCGTCATATTATTAATTTAGTAACATTGATGTCGGTGATGATGTTGTCGGTAGTCAGATAGGTAGTTATGGTATATCTGAATAAAGAAAACACATACGCAGTGTTACCGCAACCCCGAAAGAAATCTGCGACTTTAGGAGGCGAACAGCGCGAAGGCATTTTTGTCCTTTGTGGAAAGCGCCCTACAATACGTAAATGGCATTAAGTTAATTTACGGGACACAGTAAAACTAAACACACCAGATTTCTTTTTGAGGTCAGCAGACTTGTGACTTCGTGTTTTGTTTCCTCGTCCGGACCTAGTTTACTCGTAAAAAAAAATTACATTGTCGAAGTATAAAAAACATTTCACACCATTTCCAGACATTTCTCTGACGTGTTAACTGCATTTATATATATGAAAACGTAAACGTTAGGTTACAGTGGTCTGGCAGGAAACATCATGTAGACCCCGTAAAACATGCTCGCACTTGACACGAATTCCACATTCCCACAAATGGTTTATTCATGGAGTCGCAACTCGCGGATAAAATATACGTAGGTACGAGAAGAATCTTAGTACCTAACTACTTTTAAAATAAATTGTATTCAAAAGAGTTTATAATTAAAACTTCTATTACAAATTTTCAAGCACAACGGTAATCATATAAAAGTAGATCTATCTGTTTAACTACTTAATGTACGAATAAAAATATTGTATTCGGTTATTATCACTTCTAATTTTTATCTATTGACCGCTCCTGCAACGATGCAACAAATACAAATCTGATATAACAAATGACATATGAGAATTCTAATGCAATAACGAAATAATAATCTGTATATGTAGACCGAAAATACTGTGAAGAGGGGACGTACGGAAATAGATATAGAGACTATTATATACGGCGTTTCAATAATATAGGTACATAATAAGAAACATTGAAAAAAAGGCCAGATGAGTTTAAAATACAAGCTTCTTACAAATTTGTACTTGAGACGGTGTTTTCCTTTTTTAAAGAGCTGTTTTATTTTTACATTGTTAGTGTAAATATGCTTAAGTAATGAGTACGGTGTTAGTAAACGTATTTATAGAACGGGATGATCAGAACACGCATTTGATTAAAATCAGCACGTCTGCCGAAGACTACTAAATAAGAAAGTATCATTTAGTATCGTAGACAATGTGTGAAATAACTTAAATACATAATTATTACATATTTGATTATCGAACGAAATTTTAAGTTTCAGAAATCAAATAAAATAATAAGCGTGCAAATTACTTCCGAGCTTATAACTAAATATTAATTCTAGATAACTTCCTTTTTCCGGTTAAGATAATAAATAAGTGTACGCACGCTTAAGACTCACCTGAGATCTTGGTCTTAGAGAATAAAACAGTTGAAGTGAAATATAAAAAAGTTATTAAGATCGCGAAAGGGTTTTTGTTCTCCTCCAAGTCCTAGGCATAAGACGTGCTGTTGCTTTCGTCATCAGTCCAGCATTATAGGATGATGAATAATAGACGCAAACACTTCAATAATGTTTGTGCATTGTTGTCATTACCAAAAGCACACAGCTCAAAACACGCTTCGATTCATCATAGATAATCCGTTGAGAAGTTGCATATTCTGTTTTCAAGACACATCAGACACAACATCAGACCTTAAGATGGTCAACGATGAACTGGTTCTTCAATGTTAATGTTACCAAAAAAATTACATTAGACACGATTGAAATATGTAATGCTATCCGTTGAGAATTTTCACTCTTGACCTTTTAGAACCCATCATCTGATCCTCCCCATATTTTAAAGAGCCTAATTTTTAACCATCTTCTACATACTAAAAATATATATACACACTTACATAGAACCGCCTCCATTTTTGAAGTCAGCTCAACATAAAACGATATTAAAAATTAATTTTATTAACAAATATTTTCTTATATCAGTCAACCGTAATCGGAGAACAGAATTCATAAAATATTAAGAATATAAATATCAATAACAGAAAATAAAAGTAACGGATCCATGTTTTTGATAAAATATTAAACAATACTTCACACGTCAAAAGTAACACCGTGTATTAAACGCAGGAAACGTGCGGTTATGAATATTCAAATATATAAAATGGTCTGTATAAATAATAATTTGGCGCAAGCCAAACTAAACGCTATCCGTGATCTACTTAAAAACAATTTAATAGAACTCTTGTAGCTGTAATTAATAATTCTACAAACAAGTTTCGCAAACACTTCAGATCTATGAAGTACAAAACGATCGTTTCTAAAGTTGAATCTTTGCACGAGACTGTACAGTGGGGAGTAATCGTTTCAACTGGTTTGTTCAAGAAACAACTTCGCACTCTTCGATACTAATCCAATTCGGTTTGGTCGATAGTTGTAAATACGCTATGTATTTTCGCAGGTGATAACTGAAAACAATGATTAGTATGAAATGACATAGAATTAGTTTGCTTGCCGAGATAAAGAACTAAAGAAAATTTTAAGGTCGCAATTTTAATTTGTCTAGAAAAATAATAGTTCACTAGTTATAAGTAAACGATATATGAGAAAAAACATTATTAGGGGCCTTTATTAACGCAATAGAACTCAAAACAATAGTTGTTAGAATTTTTGTCTATTTGTCTGTTTGTCTGTGCGTTTGTTCCCGCTAATCTCAGAAACGGCTTAACCAATATCGTTCTGGTTTTCACTAATGTATTGCAGTAAGCGTCACTTAATACTTAAACTTTGTTTTATTGCAATCCGTCCATAAATAAAAAAAGTTATGAATTAATCCAAAAAAATGCAGATGCTTCAAATAGTTTTCCCGAAGCGAAGCGAGGGCATTTGCTAGTTACTATATAAATCAGTTGAGATTTTCGTGTATGTATGTGTATTCTGGAGATAACTCAAAAACGGCTTGACCGATCGTAATGAAAATTGCTATGTAGTAAAAACACGTGATTGCGATGATGATGGGCTATATAAAATCTATTTATATAAATTTGTAATGTATTTCTATATATTATATATTATCTATATATTATACCTTCCATTTTTTAACAAATTTCATGATAGATATTCATTTTATGACACACTGACATCAATTTGACCATTTTGAAAATTATAGTCCGTCTGTCTATCTTTATGTCCCGTTATAACTCAAGAACAACTTGACCGATCTTTGTGTAAATTGGTATGTAGTATGAACATGTGATTGTGCAGATGACAGGCAGTATAAAATATCAGTTAACCTGATGATGTCTAATCAGGACAAAAAAAAATCATGTATATATAATTAATAGTCCAACCCGAATGAAGTTGGACGGGCCGGTAGTATAAATATAATTCATAAAAATTCACTCAAATTGTTAAAATCTACACAAATTATAAAAAGTTATCTCGATGAAACTCTATTTTTTTTTTCTTGATTTTTTTTTTTTGATATTTTTTCACTGGAGACACTTACACCTCGTAAAAGCTTACCTTAATTACCCTACTTAACTTAATTAAGAAGTGATTATATTCTATATACTGCGACTTCAATATTATATATTAATAATGAGATATATATATAATATATTAATATTGAGAAGTTTTGTCAAATTTTCCATATAAAAAGAATGTAGAATGTTCACTGCAATTTTAACTGTGTTCCAGTATATACACCCCTATTTCCAGTATATACCAAGGAGCCATATTATATACATAACTTTGCTTTCAAATTTTTAAAATGGACTAATCTCAAGAACACTAAAAGCGTATCCAATTTATAAGTATTTAGAAATAATAAATTATACTAGGTACTCTAGCATAATTTTCTCTCAAAATCTGCGGAAGCTCTCAGCCATAATGAGAAGATTAAAAATTCTGGCTGTAGTAATTGCTAAAGCACTTAAACCAGATTTCCTTTATGAAGAACACCGAAAATGAATTTGTCTGGCCTTACTTTATACTTTTGAATCAATTTCTAGCGAACCAAAATTTAAATAATGCATATTTCCATCATAAATTATAAGGCCGTCAAGTTCAAATGACTTTTACAAACCTAAAACCTTTTTGCGTAACCAAAAGTCAACCACTTAAAACTTGTTATGTAAAAGTTAAACTCATTAAAAAATGATAATAATATATACGATTTATAAAACAAATACAGTCAATCTATCCTGATATGTGAATTGAAGTGTAAATTCTATGAGTTTGTGTGAATGTAAAATTATTAGACATTAGACACACCATGTTTATATAATTATTCTTTGTAACTCAAACGAAGTCGCGGCGTGCCGCTACTAGTAAATAAAAAGTTAAAAGTATTACCAATAACAATTCTAAAAACACTTTTCACAAAAGAGAGCCGATCCATCAATAAAGCCATAATGTAATCAAAAACATTACAAATATGCCGATATTGCTCGAATTCATCAGTGAAAGCAATTTTCAACAAATGGGCGGCCAGTTTTATTTAATCCGAATACGCAATTTATTTCGTTTCAGTGCTTACTGACATACTTGACGAAATTTTCGGCCTATCATACAATTTTTAGGTTTGACCTAATCTATTATCCTATCTAGTTTTGATTACTTAACTAAAGTGACTATAGCAAATTATTGGAATCCGTCGACTTTTTATAACCAACAACAATCACTTTCATATAATTATAAATTTGATAGAAAATTATACATCAATTAAATTTTAGATAACTAATTATTATTGATAAGTGATTGTCGACTCAATTTTAATGCACATTCAATGTCTTCAAGGTTGTTTTGCGATGTAAGATATAATGATCATTAATGCTTTTTCCTTCTTGTTTTCCTAACAGGGAGAGATCTCTAAATGACGTAACAGATTACGCACCCAAAACTACTAGAACAGAGCTTAATAATATTTTCAATATTCCTACCCCTATAATCTCCTCAGTAAACCAATTTTACTGATCTGTCATATAACATATATCCATCCATTCTTTAAATTGTTATTAATCTGGTTTTACCCCTGCAAAAGTAATTATCCCCGGGATCGAAAACCTATATCTAGAAAATCATATATTTTGACAGTTAAAAAATGAGAAAAAGAAATTTATCATAATTCTTTATTTCATATCTTTAGAAGATTCTTAAAAACATTTAACATCTTAAAGATATATAACATCGACCTACATAATAACTAATAACTATGCACATTCTAAGCAGGCCAATATCACAAGCTAAAGTACCTGGTGGTACAATACAAGCTCTATCTCAGATTCGATTGTGAATAGGGCTGCCATCGCCCAATCTGTTAGCAATCGAGGTGATCATTTCTGGAGTCGCTTCGTGTAGATCATAAGCCCATCCGATTTTTTTGAAGAAATTTATAAAAATAGTACCAAAATTGAGTACATCGAAATGCTCAGCCGCTTTATAATCGAAAGGAAAAACGTGGTGGTAGTTGTGCCAGCCCTCTCCGAAAGTACACGACGCTACGAATCGATTCTCCCTCGGGACGATGGTTCTGGAAAATAAATAATGGAATTTTATATGAACGTTTTTATGTGAATTATTATTTACCAAAAAAGACAAAATATTTCGTAAATTATCATTATAAATATTTTAACAAACTTAATTAATTACATACTTGTTATAAGGTCTATATCCATAAGCATGTGCGAGACTATTCACAGTCAGCTCGCTGTGGAACATGCTTAAGAAACGAATGAAACATTGCCACGCGACCGCACATTTCCAATCTTCGTCCCATAAATAAACGCCCAATGTTGTTGGTAAAATGTAACAGAATACAAGTTTCAAGTATGCAAAATATCTGTAAATATTTACAATATAAGATTCCTAAGCCATGCAAATAAATGTTTTGACTGACACGCGCTTGCAACTCCAGATGTAATGACGAGTGCTGTAGGTGTTGACGATATAAATAATAAAACACAATTATCTGACACTTAAATTACATCTCTGGACGAGTATGAAATGAAACCTGAAACCCTTCTCGTCGTCGGGCTATGTGTTCGTTACCAGAAATAGCCGAAAGTGTTCAATATTTGAAAAAAATAATTTTGGAATCTATAATTCTTAAACAATATACAAACAAAAATTACTTATACAACAGCAAAGCAGCTAGTAGGAAAAAATTATTTTGGTAAACTTAAAAATGTGTCGGTATTCCGCATACATAATGGTTAACCATTTTGCGTGCCTTTAAGCTATATTAAATTTAGTTAAAAGTATCTGCTATTTCGAAACATTTTTGAGAGACAAGAGAGAAAATTGTAATTTCTTCATCCTTTCATTCACGATAATCCCCAGAAAAGATTACCCTATTTTGTTGTTTCTTTCGGCAATCTAAAGAGGTTTTAAAAATATAAAGGTAATCCAACTTTGAAACAGATTGATTTAACGGTCTCAAACAATTAAATTTTCGACTTTGCTGAAGTATAATTGACTAATTGGAATAAAATTGCCGAAAAAGGTGAGTAACAGTTACATAACAACAGAACGCTTAAATGAACATGAAAACGATAATTTAAATTTTATGCAGCAAAAATAAAAAATAACTTCAATATACTTTTTATTTATATTGTTTTTAAAAATATTTTTTAAATAAAGTGATGAAGAAACTTTGTACGCAGATTCTACTCATTCCCTATTGAATAAATCTTATTATTTATCAGCAAGTATCTCGCTTACTTGTTATAAATCTTCAGCAATGGATCATCTGTAATGTCAGTCATGTCGATTTGTTTCCCTCGTAGAATCACTTGATTGTTCTTCTTCAGCATGAGCCACCCGATGTGGGAGAAAAACAAGCCACGGTTAGCGTTATGGGGATCCGCGTCAGTGTCGCTATACTTATGGTGGACGCGATGGTCACGCACCCATTGTTCTAAGGAATTCTAGAAAAATGAACTGATATTTAATAAACCATATCATATTCCACTTATCATGACAATACTTTTTTGGGGTAAAATGCACTTTTCCTACTCAACGCAAGCATAAAACAACATTTTGGATAAATTAAATACATATTATGTGCCTCTGAAAATAACATAATAATATATTATGATATATTTAAGTAGATACTACGAGTACTGGCGTATGTAGTATTCTAAAATAACACACTTACATTTTTAACAATAAATCAATTTTCAAATATTTGCATTTCGTTACCTGTCCAGCACTAGCAAAACATAACAGAAAAAAAAGTTTAAGTGGAAGAGTGGCTTTGAAACATTTGTGAGTCCATAAACGATGCGCACCGCCGGTGATTCCAAAACCAGTCACAACGTACATTATGCCAGCTGCAACCAAAGTGTTTTGCAGTTATAAAACACGAGATTCCACTAAGAGCACTAATGCTTAATGTCCGCACTTACCAAACACTAATGTCTGCCATTTTACAGGGAACGCATAATAGTAACACCAGTACACCCCTATAATATGGTAAAGAACTATCGCAATGGCACTGCTCCATTTTACATCGTTTTTAAATCCGAGGCTTTTTTCAAACACTCGAAATAATTCACTTATACTTGGTAGTAATGATGAGTTTATTTTTTCCATTACTATTTTCTGAACTGTTCTTTATACTAGCTAAATCTCTAATGCACAATTAATACCAGTTAAATAACTTAAGTAGTATCAACAATGGAATCGTGACGTAAGATTCGGTGCTCTTTAATTCCTACTTAAACTTCATTCGTTTGACCTCAGTACTATCAAATCGTAGAATTCAGGGATTCGTTATACAAATGTATTCTTTTATTTCGTTCTCTGATCCATGAATATGTTGTCCTTGTTAAGATCTTATGCCAGTAAAATCTAGTTTTAATTACCGAAATAAAAGCCTCAATATTAACAGCACCGTGGGAATATCTACTAAGGTAATCCGTTACAGTTGTTATACGTACGAGACAAAAAGTGTCGCAAACCTACTGATATTTGTCACCAAAATGTTTTTGAAGAACCTAGTATGTATGTGACAGTGATGAAAGCTCTTCAAAAATTCCCCATTGTACAGAAGATGAAACATGCTTAAAAAAAACCCCGTAATTGGAAATCTAAATCGTATGGAAGCTTGGTGTCTATTTGAAATATCCATACATAAGATTTTAATGTCCTTAGCAACCTCTGTACAACGAGATACGGTTAAACCTACTGAACCAATGAAGTAATTTATTATTTAGAATCTAAATAAGATATTCCTTTAAGCAATTCATGTCATTGTATTCTTAATGGATTCATTATTCATGTACCATTTACATTAAAATGAGAAGATAATGCATACATGTATAAGTTTAAAGGCTTTTGTAATAGGAATATGTAGTATTCTAACAAGACCTATCACAGCGCACATCCATAAAATTGTCGTCCCGTTCAATTGCTTGAACTATAAGACTATAAATTCGACTTACAGTTCTATTAAAGATATATTAACTGACATAATTATTAACTTATTTTGTTTCTGTATTAGTTTCCTTAAAAGTTATTACTTGTTCCGGTCGAATTATTGCCTCTTTGCAATCTTCGTACTTTAATGGACTAAAGAGACATTAAAAGAACAGAAAGCACAAGAAAGAATATATATTACTGTATGGTACAACAAAATATATGCAATGCATCTTTGAAACATTTTGTGTCATTTTAGATTTTGCTGAGTTCCTACACGGATACAATATAGGTACATCTGCACGCAATATCATCGTGGCACAAAAACCCAATACTCTTAATAAGAGAACAGCGGAGTGCAATATTACTTCAGCTGGTTTCATTTTGTGAAAAAAATGTTGAAGTAAGAATCATCCTCAAATGATTCTTTTAGACACCGTTGCAAAAAGCTTCAGTGTTCATTAATAATAATAAACATTTATTCGCTACAATACGTCAAATTTAATTTTTTCATCAAATATGTACATAGGTACCCGAAAAAATTAATATTTGATGGAATTTACAAAGAGATGAGACAAAAACACTGGCTAAGAAACTGCTTAACTATACTAATAATAAAATTCTAACTGAACGGTTTCATTAAAACATTATATTAGGGGCCTTTATTAACGCAATATAACCCAAAACAATAGTTGTTGGAATTTTTGTCTGTTGGTATGTGCGTTTTTTCCCGCTAATCTTAGAAACGACTTGACCGATTTCATTCTGATTTTCACTAATATATTGCAGTAAGCATCACTTAATACTTAAAGTTTGTCTCTTTGCAATCCGTCCATAAATAATAAAGTTATGAATCAATATATGTATTTCTAATTCACAGAACGAGAAATACCCAGGAAAATGCAGATGCTATTTTTAAACGTAAGGTAGTTTTTCCTAACCGTAGCGAGAACATTTGCTAGTACTAAATATTTGTAATGATTACTTAAACAACTTATTGTTTTATTGGGTCCGCTGACTTTGACATTAAAAAAAATAAGATCCTGATAATGATTCTTATATTCACTTCTTGATATAGTTTTTTTTCCATGTTTTCATTAACAACTAGCTGTGCCTGCGACTTCGTTCGAGTGGAATTTAACAAAAATAATTTGAGAAATTTTGTAAAATAAAAGTAGCCTAAGTTACTCCTTATTACATCAGCTACCTGCCAGTGAACGTCCCGTCATAATCGGTCCAGCTGTTTCAGAGATTAGCCGAAACAAACAGCCAGGCAGACAAACAAAAATTGTAAATTATATATACATTCATATGCATGTAGTAAAAAGCGGTTATTTTAATATTACAAACAGAAACTCCAATTTTATTTATTAGTATAGATGTTCCAATTCTATTAACACTGGAATGTCAAAATGTAGAAAAAGTTGATCTGTATTTAGTAAGAACTCACAAGCCCACCGCAGATTAAACTAAAAAAAAGATGCAATATTTAATATTGTTACGAAAGTTTCCGAAAGGTCGGCCGAAAACAATAGTGGCCATAAAACACCCCAGGTAGAGATAACATTTATCTAGAACACTTCAGGCGACCCTCGACGTTATACATAGGGCAAAAGGGTGAATATGGCTGGCAAACACGGATATTATCTGACCCGCTATTGCTCTATCGGTTTCGGGGTATTATTATTCACTTGACGTGGAGGGCTTAGAAAATTTTGGAAGGCTCTGAAATACCAATAGCGGACAGGGCCGTCCGCGCTTCATTTAGATCTCGAATACGGAAGCGAAGAGTTCTTTTCCTACGAAGCGAAATACCTGCTTTCTATGAGTGTGATTGCAACTGATGAAATGCAATAAAGCCTCTGCGAAACGATTTTGGCATTTTCATGAACCTGCGTATCCTGACACGTTACAGTATTTAAATACGTATACATATGCTATGATATATGTATGACTTTTGTAAGTATATACTATGATATATTTCTGTAGAGTATAATATGTTTTCTTAACAGCAATAGTATCATGATCTATATATGTATTAATAAGCAACAAGATGACTGTTCGGTAACTTATTCTCGTATGTTTGTCAACAGATTGCCTTTTCTTGTTTGGTTACTAATGAAAGCTTTAATTGTAGCAATAAAAATGGATAATCGTCAAATTTTGACAATCGAGTCAACAATATGTGTTGAGAAATAGTATACAGTACGATAATATGGCAGAAATCAGTCTCACATATATCAATTAACTAATTCTAGTTTGATAGAATTATTTTTTAATCCTTTGATTAGGTTCCTTAACCTGACTAATGGTTGTCATTTCATCTAAAATAATATATATTTATTTGAAAAGACAATAAACTACTAACTAAATGTAATCCATTCGAATTAATGTGTTCAAAGTATCATTACTTAAATCTGAGATCGTTTTCTATGATAATATTATAAGTTACTCAAATAAAACTTTGGAAACAATAGAGCTGAAACTATTGCAATTTCATTTCATAAAATGTATTAAGCCTGTATTAATGTGTAATCGAATAAAATCCAATCCCAATCATTTAGTTTATCAAAGATGCTGCGTCCAATTACAGAGAACATCAGACCACTTTTTTAAACAATAAAAACGATGACTGCCATTTTATATAACTACTAAACTGGGGCTGGACACGATTTTAAAGTAGTTTTATTACATATATTACTATATTATCTATATATTTCACAAAATCACTTTATTAAACATCATTAGGTTTACTGACATTTCATATAGCCTATATTCATATAACATATATTTCATATTAATATTTCATCTGCACTTTCAGGTCCTCACTACATACCCATTTTCATTAACAAACAAACAATACAAGAGAGAAGAAGAAGAAACATTTATCTGTCGCATGAACATGTCGAGGTGAGGTTGGAGGAGGGTGCCGGAAACGTTGTTACATTAAACACGTCTCTACTCGATAACGTCCGTTTAATCCTCTGACACTTACATAGCAATATTTATATTATACGTCATGTCATTCCACACACACACACTAGTACACCACAATGTCCTGGACAGCATAACAACACCCGGAATGCATTGTTCAGAAAATAGAGAGACCAGTTAGTATCCCAGTAATATGTCACAAAGATCAATAAGATTATAGTATCATTTTCATTCCAATTAAAACTAAGATTTTTTGTGAGTTACAATATGTTACATTAACAAAGCACGGAGTTTATATATTTCTTTATGGTAATAGCCGAGAAACGAGCAGACGAGCCACCTGATGGTAAGTGGTCACTGGCGCCCATGGACATCAACAAGACTTTGGTCTTGTATAACTGATGCGTTGTCGGCTAGGAAATGAGAAGAAGGCAAGAAAGAAAGAAAGTACTGGCTCTCAA